>CM076570.1:154734343-154927289 GCA_034641835.2 Pinus albicaulis | reverse complement strand
ACTTTGTTAAGGTTCTCATGTTTTGCTTAAGTTGTGTCTGAAGATGGTGACATCAAAACAACTTCGGGACCTCAGGATCTAGCCCTCCTGGTTCGAGAGAGGGATCTCTCTATAAAGGCAAAGGTATATGTCTTTGAAGCTTGATTTGAAGGTATTAGGCTAGTTATAAGGCACAAGGTTTGTTTTGTTTTGTTTGTTTGTTTATTTGGTTGTTGGAAAACATGAAAGGAAGGGTTCAATACAAGACAAAGGGTACACAAAGAGGATTTTAGGCAAAGGAGAGATACTTCAGAGAAAACTCGAGACCATTGGGCAATGGAGTCATAAAAGGGTTTACTTGCTATTCAATATCCAAGGCTTTCAATTGGGCTAGTCATCTAAAACAGAGGATCTTTAAAGATGATAGTGTGGTATGAAATGATAAGAAAGGAAGGTGAATGACAAGGAAACCTCCGAGCTGACCACCTAGGAATCAGATCTAGGGACAGGGCATGCCATTAAACACCTATGATCCAACCCCTAAAAGGTTAACTCTTCAAACAAAAGGAAACATTAAATATTTAAACACAAAGGAGAACCCTGAGATCAGAGAAAGGCTTTGAACTTTCAATGCTTTGACATTCAACTTAAGGGAACCTAGAAAGGTTCAATTGATTGAAAAATACCCTAGTGAGACAGAATCAACATTCTAAACTCCCTGTATCCCAATTATTTCAATTAAAACCCAACCAGAACATCTAAAAACAGATTCATAAATTCATACATCAGTTAGCAGTGAAAAACAACTACTACACTGGTTAAATTATCTTGAATTAGTTCTCCGATAACACAAGCAGTCAAAAACATCAAAGGTAAGAAGAGCAGGAGCATTAGGGTACCATGCAAGGGTATATACTGAACCAAATTTTTTATGCTTACCATAGAAATGAAATGTAATGAATTACAGAAGGAAAACAAAGACAAAGGCAGAAAACATCACCGCTGCTTTACATAAGTATCCAAAGAAATGTCATTGTCATATTAAAGAGCAACACCAGTCATGTACAACATTGGCCAACAACTTGATATTCAGTCTGAAAACATCTTCCTTAGCCTATCTTACAACTTTACGCAGAGAACTATATCTCAAGAGAAACAGCTTACAATTCACAGTTATCCGACTAATAATCAACAACAACCCTTTCAATGTGTTTTTCTTGAGTTCTTATAGCTGAAAGAGAGGTAGAGGAGGTAGATGAAACACTAAATGAAACATTAAAACATAAGTAAAGAAGAGGGCTCGAGGCCCATTCTGACTTAACATCTATGCATTGATTTTTAGTACTCTTTGGATGAAAGAGTGGTCTTCGACTGGCTGGTAGTAACTCCAGGTATGTTCTTTGATGTACCTTCGAATGTAGTACTCTGTAGTGCTATGGTGAATAGAAAAATGTAGATAAATGACTTTGAGGTCTGCCATACTGCATAACAAATGCTTCTGGCAACATTAGGACTTTCTGTCAGGGTGTAGATCTTCTTCGGAGCTCGATGTTGAATACAAAACAGTATGGGAACTTGTCCTTTCACGGGAAAGAACCTTCTGCTGATGTGAGACACTGATAACATTGTTTTCTATGCTTTAGGCCTCATTAGGCCTTCTATTTTATTCACAAGGTATTCAATCTGGTACATTCGCCCTTTGAACAGTTAATTAAAGCTTAAAATCTTCAATTAGAGGCTTTAAAACTCTTTAATCCTGTACTGATACTCTTTGCCACTTCATGACTGTCTCTGTCTGTGGAAATGTAATTTTAATGGCCCTGGAGGTTTTACAGAGTAATACACTAGTCTTGTGATGAAAATATTTCATTTAGAAACCTTCCCAAACATTTCTCTGCGATATCAGGCTCTGAAAATGGCCTTCTCTGCGCTTTGTGTCACTATGACAGTGACAGTGAGCCATGGCGGTTTCCACCACCTGTAACCTTGAAAAATACACAAAAATGTTAAGAAAATCCATGCGGAGTGATGGTGGATGTAGTGGAAGGCTGTGAGAATGGCAGCGCAACAGAGACGAAAATGGCAGGTGCAATGGAAAACGGTGGAAAAATGCAGTGTAATGGTGAAAATATGCTCTGATGGAGGTTTGGTGGAGAAATGGCTATGGACCATTCAATTAGACCTGGAGGCAATGATCGACGGTGGAGATTAACTAATGGAATGAATTTAGAAGGTTGGGCAAAATGAAATAAACTTTAATGTAAAAAATTAAAGTTCTAATGTGAGCGGAGAAAAAGATTTTTTAATGTAAATCGTGAGAGTTTAGACTTTGGCGAAATACATAGAAAATGAATGAAAATGCAATGAAATGGGTTTGAATGGTGGGACTAGGCATGGGTGGAGGGCGATTTAATATGGACTGTTAGATCTCAGGACGAGATCGATGGTTGAGATGACGCGATGAAGTTCTATGGTCAGGCGATGAGCAAATATCCATGGAATGCGAGATGGAATGAAGGCCGTTGATCTAATCAGATCAATGGTCGAGATCTGTAGATGGCGTTTTGGGAGCAGAAGTGGGGAAGTGTTTTTGGCTGAATAAACAGTTTTTTTTGTGCAGTGAAAAGGGACTGAGGCAGTTTTAACTTTTCGAACACGATATAGGTCCCCAGCTGACACGTGGCAAAATAAAACCGCCCATATCGCATAAATTCTAACTGTTAAAGCTTGGACACAAAATATGCGTGATATTGATGCCGGGCGTTGGATTTGGGATCATGAGATCCAATGGTGATGGATGGACCATGAAATGGGAACATGCGCAGTCGGTAGAGTGGGGGCCGATCAAGGGTGGTTTGATCGTGCGCCATCCGATCTATGCGATGGATGGTCGAGATCTGCAGTGGGAAAGCAAAGGCAGAGGAGTTGGTTAGTGGTCGAGAGTGATCTGGTTGTCAAATCCAAAAGGAATGAATGGTCGGGATCTGTCGAAGCGAGGAGAGCGGGGGCCAAATCTCCGACGGGCTCATGAAGCAATTGGCTGGACGCGTCGGATCCTATGTTTCTCACGGGTTTGTGATTGGATTGGAGGGTGACCAGTCAGGGAACATGGGTGAAGAAAGATCAAATCCTGGCCATTGGTTCTCGTGGATTCATGCCCAGGATCAAATCGGGGATCGACCAATCGGGGCATCGGAGGGTGGCACATTTTAAAATCTCCGATTGGCGATGAGCACAGTGCTGCGATGACCGTCGGATTTAAATGTGAATCGATGGTGGAGATGGCCATCAGAGGGTTTATAAAGGAGTGTGATGGGGCACGGAAAAATAAGCATGGACCGTCAGATCTATATAGATCGACGACTGGTAATGCTCTAAAGGCCGACAGAACAAATACACCTCGCATTGAAACTTTTTTGTTTACAAAGGAAAAGCGCTCCGCTTCGACTCTCCGATGCGATAAGTGCCTTATGCCTTAGCGCTTTGTCTTAGCACTTAGTTGCACGGAGGGGAAGTGGTTAAGGGGCTACCCGAAAGGGGCTAAGCCTGTTATATGGTAAAAATGGGTTTTTTGGCTTAAAAACAGAGTTTTTAAGGCTGAACAGAGGTTTTCGGTAGAGGAAAAAATGGATTTTTAAGCAAAACAAAGGGTGTTTGTAAGCTTAAAAGGGGAGATGGGATGATTTAGTAGGCTTGGGGGGGGGGGGGGATTTTCTGGTATCAAAGGAGAAATTTGGGAAAGGAAAAAAGGGTTTAAAATGGGGAAATTTGCAGGGATACAAGGGGAAAATGGAGGCTTTTCTAAGCATAATATTTCCACAAGCAATGAGGATTTTTGGATGGAAACAATAGTGAAGATATTTTCAAAGGAAAAGGACACATAGAGGCTTCAAGAATGAGAGATTTTCAGAGGAAATGTATCTCTTCAAGGCTCAGAAAAATATTTAGCCACCTGTTTGCTTAACAAAAATTTGTAGGTGGCTAACATAACTTGGACACAACCTTTACATATATGATATATGCAATAGCCCTTAAGGAAGAAGATTCATTCTAATCTTAGAAACCTCGACCATATAAGCATTAGATTTAATGTCCACTACATGATCTGTCATTGATCCACCTAGTGCATGGAATCTGTCACTGTTTTACCTACTCAAAACCAAGGATTGCATCTATTATTTTCTAGGGCCAACTTCCTTAGTTGTGGTTTTGTATTTCTGTATCTCCAATTGGTTTCATATTTTCCAAAATAGGTGGAATAACTTGGATATCATCTCTATTCATTCGGTGCCATTGTGTCTTTCATTTTCATATGTGTAAAGGTTATTTTAAACAGTCAATGATTTCCAAACTTAGACAACCAAGTTGCATGGCTCACTAGAGAGAGATTCTATGAAGATTGAATATTTACTTAAGAATTTGTGATAATTTGATATCCAATTTATAAAACCCTAAGCGTGGACATTTATGGATAGCCTTTTGATATATGAAATGTGTAATGCAAAAACAACCTAACAAGTGTAGGTTTGGAACTAGTGCTAATGGTGGGGAAGAAGAAGTTTCACACCATTTCAAGGAGGTAAGTATTATGCCGATTCTCAGAAATGTACAATTGGGGTGGTAACTTGCATTAGAAAGGGCTTGAATCATATCCGTACTCACATTAAGATCAAATGGGTACCTAGTTGATGTGGTGCAGTAGTTTATGCATAAACTTTTCATGCTAACAAATTGCAAGGGATGTGTAGTGTATTGTGTTTTTTCTGTTGTTAATGTTGATCCTATTATGGACAACTTTAAACTATTTAGCTTCTCCTGTCTTATGGAACACTGATATGATATCTATTGTATGAGTATGTTCTTGATGCAAGTATCACACACAGGAAGTAAGGCCTCTATCACATTCCATTATTGGAAATGTGAGATCGAGGAAGAACTGTGAATACGATACATAAAAAACACCCAAGAGAACGATCCAATGTGTCAAGGGAGCCCAATATTTAGACAATTACCCTATATGTGTCTTCCTTGCTACGTGTTCTAGCACAGGTTTAGTTTATCTATCTACTTCCATAAGTCCAGGAAACTTACTATTTTATACTTAATGACACTAGTGATTTAGAATCGCAATATTAGTGGATGTAGAAAATCAATAGAAAATTTATAGGTGCATTATTTCTGCTTATATTGTATTGCAAATTTCTTATCTGCTGAATCTTATTTAACCAGTATTCTTTATGTCATGGTAGTCTCCATCTCTGAGGTAAGTTAAGTCTTCATGCCTGTGGAGATAACTTCTATGTGGTTATCCTGCAACGTCACTCCTAGATATTGACATACAATGGGCTTAGTCATATTTAATAGTAAATACCATGTTTAAAGCTACACACAGGCCGCAGAATATAAATGAATGGATCAGAAGGCCTAGATGGAATATAAAGGACATATCAACCATCTAGTGATCTGTTTTGAACTCTATTGAATTCATTTGAGTAGGTTTGGCTTGGAAAGTAGGATCGGGTGAAAAGTTTCACATTGGCTTGGATGCCTAGTCTAGGTGCGGGAATGCACACATTCTCCCCCCTGATCTCAGTCAATTTTTGGAGTCTTCTGATATAAGGCTAGAGCTTGAAGAAGAAAAAAAAGAACAATCACGTTTACTTTTGCACCAATCTTCTACTTCTCAATCTGATCAAGAGCAAACAATTTAGAAAAACCATAGCAGCAAAACAAACCAAACAAATTTATTTTGGCTTATTCCAACCAAAGCAATTGGAAAAATTATTTTTTAACTAACGCATGGAAAACGTCCCCCACCATCCAAATTATGCTCCCCATTAAGAGAGCTGAGAAAGGACATTCGGCTCCACCAAAGTAAGAAAGATGGGAGATGGATCACAGGTGACTTCAATGGTTTTGCAATAGTAGTTGTAATTAACTCAGAGATAGAGTTAGTGTTAAAAATGATTTTGTTAAAGTTTTATAATCATAATTTTGAAAGAAATGAATCTCTATTTATTAAGACTAAAACTAATTCTCATGAGCTTAGAAGTGAGATTGGGGTGGTCTATTTCCAATACCCCTTGGAACGATAGAATTTATTAGATTTGCTGTTCTAAACAGGTGGAAGATGAGAAGCACTTAGCTCTCAATTCCCTACCATTTGCCATACTTCCAGTCTTCTTGACCTCTTAAGCCAACCCACCTATAGCTATCTTGGAGCAGTTATTTCCCTTCTCTTTGACCATAGAAACAAGATTTTGAAGAATCAAACTTAAATTCTTTCTCATTTCTTAAGGTCCTATAGACGGCACTGGTTTTAGTGGACGGTAACCATCATCACCATCAATATTATTTAATCAAATATACATATCCAAAAAGTGTTGTAATTGAGTAATAATTTTTATATTTTCTAATTTAACAGACTCTGTCTTAAATGATTTTAGAAGTTGTAATTGAACAATAATTTTTATATTTTTTGATCTAATAGATAGACATATGCCAGAAGTTGTAATTGAACAATAATTTGTAATTTTAAAGCACGAAGTTGCAATTGAACAATAATTTGTATAAAAACAAGAAGTATGAGATTTTTTTAAATAAAATAAAAATGTGGATTAACCCACAATCATAACATAACAGCAGGTTCCCTTTGCTATGCTAGTCTACTTGCAACCTGCTCAAGTAATACGTCGATGATCCCTAGGCCACCGAGAACATTTTTGTTATACCAAAGGTGGCTAAGATCTTTTTTGAGCCTCCAAGGAACAAATTTTATCACTAAAAATTGTTGGCTCTTGAAGACTCCTTGTAGGCCTCATGCCTCTGTCCAAAATCCTCATTTGCTGTCCCATTTTTATACTCAGGAATTTCTGCTGATTCCAACTGAAAGACTGCTAAAAGATCGTCATTTCTCCTCTTCTCAAAACCTTTCATCTGCTCCCCTTTTTCTCCATCAAAACTACCTTGTTTTCATAAGTCCTCTTCTTTCCATTTATGAAAAATTCCCCTTTCATAGTTAAAAACTCACTTTTTAACTATTTCGGAACCCCCCGATCATATTATTTCCTCATATAACCATAGAGCCCGCAATCGGGTGATAAACCATTGAAAAATCCCTCTCCGATCAATATTTTCCTTTGTAAACCCAAAAACCCACTTTCCGAAAGTTTTAAGTTAAAAACTTAAAACCACGTGATAAATATAAATGGGTTGATTGAAAAGAGCCGATCGCGCAATCGCAATCGGAAACAACACAAATGGGTTGATTGGAAAGACCAGGCTCAATGGCCCGATTGCGATTGGCCCTTGTCTTTATACTCCCGGGCATATTACATTCCGTGAAAACCACCGGCCCCGCAATCGGGCGCCTTTTTCCTTTACTTATATATTTTCCGCCCGATCCATTATAACTTGTGTTTATTGCAAAAACTTTGGTTTTCATATGTTTAAAGGTTTTTCCACCGGTGCGTAGGTTGAAGTAATCCTGACCGTTGATCTAGTCCTTCGATCCAACGGTCCGCGCACAATCGTATCGCAACTTTTCCTTATTGCGCAATCGCATGCCCATCTCTGCGACCTCCGATTGCGATCCCTCCGATTCATTCCCTGCCGTTGCTCTGGCCCTCAGATCAATGGCCAGCGCTCAATCGCAACTTTCAAATCGCACGCGTTTTTGTTGCGCTCCTGATTGCCGATCTCCGATTCAATCCCGACCTTCGATCTTGTTCTCAGATCAACGGCCTACGCTCAATCGCAAGTTCCCTCCGATCGCAATCGCAAACCTTCCCGTCTCACTCCCGATTGCGATCCACCGATTCCATCGCAGCCGTCCATCTGTTTCGCAATCCGACGGCCATCGTACACCCTTGCGATCCCTCCAATTACATCCTATCCGTTCATTTCCCGCTGATCCAACGGTCATCGCTTGATCGCACTGGTCGCCTGAACGCTAATCGCAAGCCCTTTCCACAGTCCTCCGATTTAATCCTAGCCATCCATCTCCCGAGATCCACCTGTCCTTATTCCTCACCGATCACAAGTCTTGCTCCTATTGCTCCTCGTTTCAAAACCCGCCGATTCATTTCCATTGCTGATCCGATTCCGTGCATCAATCGCAAACCGCCAATCTCAAGTTTCAAATCGCATGCGTTTTTGTTGCACTCCCGATTGCCGATCCCTGATTAAATCCCGACCGTTTATCTTGTTCTCAGATCGACGGTTTGCGCTCAATCGCAAGTTCCCTCCGATCGCAATCGCAAGCCTTCTCGTCTCACTCCCGATTGCGATCCGCCGATTCCATCGCAGCTGTCCATCTGTTTCGAAATCTGACGGCCATCGCACACCCTTGCGATCCCTCCGATTACATCCTATCCGTTCATTTCATTAATTCAACGATCATCACTTGATCGCATCATCGTCTCGAATGGCACCGAAAGCCCGTTCCACAGCCCTCCGATTAAATCTGACCCGTTCATCCTCCCGAGGATCCAACCCGGCCCTTATTCCTCCGATCACAAGTCTTGCCTCAATAAAACCCTCCGACCATCTTCCACCGCTGATCCGATCCAGACTAACGCGCTTCAATCGCATTGGAAATTTTCAATCGCATCCCCTTTTCTGCCACCCCCGATTGAGATCCTCCGATTAGATCTGGACCGTCCACGTGTCCAGATCGGACGGTCCAAAACCACCCCGCCTTATTTCTTCTCCCCGCTCTCATTTTTCTGTTTTGCGCCGATCTCCACCGTTAGATATTTTTATCCGACGGCTACGCTCCTCCCCCGCCATCTGAAGCAGTTTAAACCTATTTTTCGCAGGATTTCTTAAATTGTTTTGTGTTTGATGCAGGTGTTCTAAATGGTTTTCCATTGTATAATGAAGAAATGCCAAGGGATGGGAATGACGATTCTCATGCCCTCGTTTCATTACAGAGAAGCCATTCACGGGGCTCTATTCCATGTTTCGTCAGTACTCTATGAGTATTGATGCCATAAAGCCCAGTGCGGGTCTGCACATCGACAAGACACTGTTTTAATTCAAACACAGTTAAAGAGTATCATTTTTGAAGACAGAGCACAGCAGATGAAGATTGAAGACAATTTTTATGGGGATTATGGCTAAGACAGTTATCAAAAGCCTAATCCCCAATCTAAAACAAAGTTTAAAAGAAAACCTAAAGTGTTTCATCGGGCATATTGCCTCCACCGCCATACTTTGAGGCAAATTGATTCCTCAACCACCGCAGTGCCACCTATTGCCTCAAAATGCTCAGTCAGAGGCTAAATTTATTGAACAGGATCAGATATTATGCCTCGAAACAGCCAAAGAAGTTATTTTTGCCCCAAATTCAATGACAGAATATCTGTAGAGTTGCTCCCCACAGTACGCAGAGCCTCAAAGTCAAATAAAGCTCCTGCTGAGCTTAATTCATAAATGTAAAACAGTTAATACAATGTTCCACCTGTGAATTTCTTCATCGAGCCCCTCAAAAGGCCACGAAGTCTTGAATCTGTATTAATTGCTTCGAGAGATCTTTTGTTAGGTCTCACCTCCTCATCCTTCTATAAATACTTCAGTAGAAGATGAGTGAAGGGTTGGATTAGTTGGTTGTTAATGTAATTGTTGAAACATTCTATGTAACTGAGCTGAAAACTCTTGACTGTAGATAGTGGTTTCATCGGCTCTTGGAGCTCTGCTTGTAGCAGATAGGTTAGGTTGTGAAGAGAGATGGATTAAAAGATTGGACCTGAAGATTGTAACCGGTTTGAAGCATCAATACAAGCTGATTTATGGGATCCTGGTCTATGCTGATGGTGATGTTATTCTCACTATGAACTTGTCATTTGATTTCCGTTTTCAATTCATTTCATTTTCCACTGTAAAGAACAGTTTGAACAGTGTTAGGACTTACTGTATACCAGTAACCTTCTCTGGCTGAGAAATCTTTATTCCAATGTTTTCTTCTAATTGTGTTATTTAGAAATGATTTAATTCAGTCTAAGTACAGAGATGCTGGCGTTCCCTCATCTTTTCGTCACAGCTTAATGTTATTTTTAGATGTTACTTTCAATATATGTTGTGTAAGGAATGAATTGAGGAAATCAAAGGTTAGCCCTGAGTCCCTTTCTTGTTTTCTCAACTATTCGATTGTTTCCCTTAGGATGTGTTAAAAGCTGACTAGTTTCGAAGTACTTATCAGATCTTAGTCCATTCTGTGTTATCTTTGTGATTGTCTTGGGTGTAACTAGGTAAAGGAGAGCTAGGAAAGGATTAGGGTGAACCCAGCCCACTAGTTTCTACTCCAAAGGTTGCCTTCAAGTTTCCCTTCGTTTTTATTTGTATTCTATTAGAAGTGTATCAAAGGCTGGATAGTTTCAAAGTACTTACCAGATCCTAGTTTGCTTCTATGTTTTTCTTAAGTGCTTGGTCAAAGGCTGGCTAGTTTCAAAGTACTTACCAGATGCTGGGCTGCTCTTTGTTCTGCATCTGTCTGTTCCCTTTCTTATTTGTATCACTCCATCCCATAAATCAAACTCTAAAAGAGATCCTTAGGCATAGATGACTTGCCCCATAGATCATTCTTGAACCTGAATGTTTCAATTAAATCCTCTTATGACTCCATAGCCCAATGGATTGACAACTTGCCATCATCCCTCTTCTTGATCAAAGCTTATTCTTTTGCTTGCAACTTCTCACCGTTGAACCTATTTACATATAGATCTTTCTGCCTCAGACAACAATTATGTTCAATCATCCGAAAAGACCAAACAAAACCCTTGGACCTCATAACTAGCCTAATATCATCACTTTAATTTAAAGACAATATCCATCGTTGTACATATTGGAGAGATCCCTCTTCGGATTCAGGAGGGCTAGATCCTAGAATCCCAAAGTTGGTTGAAATGATGTTAACTCTGTGATCGGACTTTGCCAATCTTGCTTGTTACAGAGACCTAACATTTCTGGCGACTCCGCTGGGGACCTGAGTGTTTTTAATACCTTTTAGAGGCCTCAGAAAACCCTTTATTCGAGAAAATTTTGAGAGTAAAAAGCAGCCTTTTCAAGCACTACCAAGAAATGGTAATCATGATGGAGCTTGTTTGAATCAGTGACAAACTATGGTCAACCCTAGGATTCTTTTAAGTTTTTATCTAACCTTGGAAAATCAGCTAGCTTAGCCATAAGGATAGACTGTCTTTGTTTCATAACCGTAGCTAAGTTTTGAGGCAAAGTTAGGACATTCTTCTAAACCATAAATAAAACAATTCAAAAAATACCAAAAAACATTTCAGATTGGTAGTAAAACACCAGTTTTTGATATCTTGTTTACGTTTTGATGGGTTTTACTCTATACTCTTAAGATAGAGTCTGGAAAGGGCCAGGTAGCCTCCGGGTCTCATCCTCTTTTAGGGGTGACATATCTGGTGAATGCCCTCCCAGTCAATCTCTGGTTAGAGTTTGTTGTGTTTTGAGATATCCTTGAAAAGGAATGTTTCACAAACACTGTGGTGGACAGTGTACTCCTTTGAAAACACTCTGGACTTTCCACCTGGCGACTCCACAATCCTGAACAAACCTTAAGACTCCACTGGGAAGAACCCTCATCATTACAATACCCTTTTAAACCTGGTTAAAAGGCTGTGGGATTGAAAATAAGAAAACAGATTAGTTGACCTTTCAAAGATTGTCATATCTAGTTGAACTTTTCTTGTTTACTTGGGTCTAAAAAATTAGCATAGTGGCTCCTAAAAAGATTCACACTAGAGCCCATCCTGACCCAGATCCACCTGAGATAGTTGACAACCCGGAAAGAATCCTTAGGAAGTCTCCTAAGATACAATCTTCAACTCTTTTCAGATCACCCCTAAGAGCTAATTCAGTCCCTGAAAACCTTTCAGCTCTTCAGAAATCACAAACGGACTTCTTAAACCCCTTTAGGACTAGGTCATTTGGTGATTTAGATCAGTTAGATTCTGATTCTTCACATTCATCCCCGGAAAAAGGTGAACCTCTTGGGGATAGAGAATCAACACCTCCTGATTTACATTTTCTACATAATCTAGGTGTCTCTCATCCAATATCAACTCAGCAATCTACTGTTGTTCCATCCACTTCTGTTCATCTTTCATCCACTGTTCAAACCACTCCACTTCAACCCACACCTCCTCTTGTAAATCCACCACCTATCATGGCAACATGGTATGCTCCCTTAGTCCTTCCTGTACCATTAGTCAATCTTCCACAGGACTATCAGTCCAAAATTCCATTGTATGATGCTAGCAATACTATAACAACATCTCAACATGTGGACAAGATGAATGACTACTTTAACAGAAATGAAATTGATGATGATTATGTCAAGCTTAGACTATTTGCTCAAAGTTTGGGGGGAGAAGCAAGAAAATGGTTTAAAGGTTTAACCCCCCACAGTATTAACGATCTCCAAGCTTTCCATCAAACATTCTTAAACAAGTGGGAAGTGAGAAAGAATCCTCTCCAAGTCCTTGCTGATTATAACAATCTCCATAGGAACCCTGGGGAAAGTGTACAAGCTTATTGTACCAGATTTAACAACGTGTATAATGCACTTTCCCCTGAACTAAAACCTCCTTAGGGCTCAGCTTTAAACAAATTTCCTGAAGGGTTTGATCCAGACATGACATATTCACTCAGAGAAAGAGTTTTGCAACCCTTGAAGATATGCAAAGAGGTGCTCTTTCTGTGGAAGTTAACCTTATGGAGAAGAGAGCGAGGATGAAAGCTGAAAAGAGAGTATCTTTTAGAGAGGAATCCACCCCTTCCACTTCAAGCTCAAAGATGGAAAGAATGATGGAAGAAATGATGAAGAAAATGAGCATTCTAGAGAGAGCGCAAGCAAGTTTAAATCAAAACACTCATCAAAATAGAAACCAAAGCCAGAATCATAATATTAGAAGAAATCAGCCTCCAAACAGACCCCGGGAAGATGATCAACATATCACCCCTCCCTTTCATCAAAACTTTTTAAGTGAGGTTGAGCAAGCAGAACAAATAACAGAGGAGGATGATATAAACTTATTTGGGGTAGATGATGATGACTTTGAGGTTCGTTATGATAATAAACAAGGTCTTTATACACCTTACGACGACAAAAGAAATGATAATGAAAATTATTATCAGAACATGGAAAACGCGGTCATAGAACCTTTAAAGGAATATGAACTCAGAAGAAAATCTAATCAACAAGCCCCCAACAATAAAACCTCTGACAAACCTTCTCAAAACAGCACTGCAACCCAGTCTAAAACCATCAAACAAAAAGACAAAACAGTAGCTGTTAATTCTGGTAGTGGTAAAGAGAAAGACACTCAAAATATTGAAAAACAGAGTGCAAACATTAGCAGTACTAACACCCCGGCTAGTACTCCTGGTAAAACAACTGTTCCAACGGTAGATAAACACCAGCGAGTCAAAACCTTTTTAGCCTAGAACAGGAAATCTCAAAGATCAAAATTTCTGTTCCTTTGACTGAGTTAGCTTCCCAACATGTATATAGGTCCAAAATTTTGAAAGCTTTGAACTTAGAAGATAATGAAGATTCACTCAATCTTAATGATGACCAACCAGAGCTTATTTTTGGTCCAAATATTGAAGGAAAGTTTCAAGAAGGTCCTGTCCCTCCCTTTTACGTAAGCTTAAACATTCATGATAAAATTCTGCACAATGCTATGCATGACTCAGGCGCTTCCCATAATTTAATGCCAAAAGCTGTAATGGAAAGCCTGGGTCTTGAAATTACCAGACCTTACAAAGACTTGTACTCCTTTGACTCAAGCAGAGTTAAATGTCTAGGATTGATAAAATATCTCTGTGTTAACTTAACCCAGATTCCAGCCAAATGTTTAGTCATGGATGTTGTTGTGGCTGATGTCCCCCCGAAGTATGGAATGCTTTTGTCAAGATATTGGGGGGCTAAGCTACAGGGAACCATGCAAATGGACATGACCTATGCGACTATCCCTGTTTTTAATCAGACTAGAAGACTTTACAGGGAAATCCACATGCAGTACACAGTGACAAGTCAAGACCAGCCTCAAAACTCTCCTTTGTACGCTGTAAGCACAAGCCTCGATTCTTTTATCATGTTTAATGATGAAGCACTTACCGAACAAATCACTTCAACAGAATCAATGGCTGAAACGGAGGAAGAGGACCACAACGCTGAACTGCCGAAACAGTCTAGTGTGTCTAAAAACCCTAGCAAACTAAACACAGGTCTTGAACTGCAAGTCATCAATCCATTAAACTTAAAACTTGACAGTCGAGAAGACGATCCTCAACCCGATGAAAAACTGGAGGGATCAAATTATATAAAGGAGATACACCAAAACAATAAAATTGAAAATTTTCCTCTCTGGACGATGTATTTTGATGGGTCATGCACTAAAACAAATGCTGGTGCGGGTGTCTGGATCACTAACACTGAAAACAATCATACAGAATGTATTTCATGTAAATTAAACTTTCAGTGTTCCAACAACATAGCGGAGTATGAATCCCTTCTCTTAGGCTTGCATCTCTTGAAAAAACTAGGTGCCAAGAGAATCAATGTATATGGCGATTCCGAATTAATCATTAGGCAAGTTAATGGGGAGTATAATGCAAATCACCCCAGACTTAGGGCCTACAGGAATGATGTTATGGATCTTTTAAAAACGTTTGAGGAGTCCAACTTGATTTTTTTCCCAAGGAAAAGAAACATTGCAGCCCACAATTTAGCCTTTGCTGCTAGAACCTGCCCAATACTGTATGATGACACTTCTCAGATAAAATTCAGACCAGTTATCCCAGATAACAAGAAATATTGGCAGGTGTTTGACGGAGATAAACAAATAGAAGACTTCATGCAATTCAGAAATGAATTTGAGCTCCATAGTTCAGATTCAGATTATGATACAGACTGCAGTGAAGAAAATTTTCTTGGGGAAGAAGAAACGTCTCCTGAGCCTATAGACATTAACCTTCCGACTATCAAACTTAGAGACCAAGTAGAATTAAGTGCAAAATATGAAATAGAGGAATGGGAAACTCTGCATTCTAAGGATGATAGTTTTCCCAAGGGTTTGGCCCCTCTAGAAGAACTGTTTGATTTTGATGATGTGGCCAATAAACCAAAACTGGAACCTGTAGAGACTGAAGTAGAGGAGTGCAATATAGGCAGTGAGGAAAAACCTAAAATGATCAAACTGTCCAAAACTCTGCCAGCTCACTTTAAACTCAAATACATAGAGCTATTCAAAGAGTTTTCTGATGTTTTTGCTTAGAGTTACGAAGATCTTAAATCCTATGACACTGAAATAATACAGCACAAAATTCCTCTTAAAGAGAACCAAAAACCATTCAAACAGAAACTGCGCAGAATAAACCCTGTCTAGTTGCCATTGGTTAAGAAGGAAATCATGAAGATGCACAATGCTGGTATTATTGTCCCTATTAGATATTCTGAGTGGGTATCTAATCTGGTGTCTGTTAGGAAGAAGACTGGAGAAATCAGGCTTTGTATAGACTTCAAAAATTTAAACAAAGCTTCATTGAAAGACAACTACCTTTTACCCAAGATGGATCACATTTTGCAAAGGGTGGTGGGGTCTAAAAGAATTTCTTTGCTAGATGGCTTTTCAGGGTATAACCAAGTCTTAGTCCACCCTGATGATCAATTAAAGATGGCGTTTACTACACCATGGGGCACTTTCATGTATGTGAAAATGCCTTTTGGTCTAATGAATGCTGGAGCAACCTTTCAGAGAGCCATGGACATAGCATTCTCGAAAGAATTGGGCTTCTTCATCATTATCTATCTCGATGATGTAACTGTGTTTTCAAAAACGGATGAAGAACACTTAGAACATTTGAGAAAGGTTTTCGAGAAGTGCAGAAGGTTTGGAATATCTTTGAACCCTAAGAAGACACTATTTGGTCTCCAAGAAGGTAAGCTTCTTGGACACATTATTTCAGAGGAGGGTATAAAGAGAGATCCAAAGAGGATTGAGGCTATATTGCAAATCTCTCATCCTCGAAATATCAAAGAGTTGCAGTCTTTCATTGGAAAAATAAACTTTTTGAGAAGGTTCATCCCTAACCTAGCCGAGCTCCTTAGAAATATCACAAACATGCTGAAAAAGGAGCAAGGGATAAAATGGACCTTGGAAGCAAAGACATCCTTTGAGCTGGTGAAACAAGCGTTAACCAAAACACCGGTTCTCATAAGCCCTGATTTTTCAAAAGATTTTTATATCTTCTCATTTGCATCAGAACATACTATAGCTGCTATCCTTTTACAGAAAAATCCACAGGGACAAGAGCAACCTATTGCATTCTTTAGCAAGGCATTGAGGGATTCCCCTTTGAAGTATAACATTATGGAAAAGCAAGATTTTTCTTTGGTTAAAGCATTGAAAGACTTCAGAGTATACGTCCTTCACTCACACGTCATTGCCTTTGTCCCAAATTCGGTTGTAAAAGACATTCTAACCCAGGATCCAGATGGTAAAAGAGGTAAGTGGATTGTAGTAATTCTTGAATATGATTTAGAAATAAAACCCACTAAGCTCATCAAAGGCCAAGGTCTAGCTAAATTAATGGCTGAATCAAATTGTGAACTTCTTGATATTAATATGATCGATGCTTTAGATAACCAAGAAGAACTCTCAACTCCTGTTGTTGAAGATCATTTTATGATTTCTCCTTGGTATGCTGATATCGTTTATGTTTTGCTTAATTTAAATACACCTCCTGGTTTATCGAAAACAAAGGCAAGGTTCTTAAAACTGAAAGCAGTAAACTATTGCATTGTAGATAGGTGTCTTTATTGGAAAAATGCTAGTGGTATATTGCTTAAATGTTTGCCCGAGTTTGATGCAGAGAAGGTTAAGCAGGAATTTCATGAAGGAGAGTGTGGAGGCCATTTGTACTGGAAGTCAACAGCCAACAAAATTTTGAGGGCTGGTTTCTATTGGCCCACCCTTTTTCCTGATGTTCACAAAATGACAACTACTTGCCATAAATGCCAACTGTTTGAGGGCAAGAGAAAATTACTACCCCTTCCTCTGCATCCAATCACTGTTGAAGCTCCTTTTCAACAGTGGGGTCTTGACTTCATAGGAGAGATTCATCCACCTTCCTCTGCCCAACACAGGTGGATTCTTACCGCCACAAACTATTTCACTAAGTGGATAGAAGCCATTCCTTGTAGGCAGGCCAATGATTCGGTTATCATAAAATTCATAGAAATCAATATCCTTTCCAGATTTGGCTGCCCTACCAAGATCATCACAGATAATGCAGCAGCATTTGGATCAAAGAAAATGGTGGAATTCTGTCGCAAATATCAAATAACCTTGGGACACTCCACAGCCTATTACCGTCAAGGTAATGGACTTGCAGAGTCTTCCAACAAAAGCTTAGTGAGCATAATAAAGAAACTGTTGGAGGACAACAAGAAGTCTTGGCACACAAAGCTGATCCATGCACTTTGGGCTGACAGATTAACTTTGAAGAAATCTATTGGTATGTCACCCTTCCAACTTGTGTATGGTACAGATGCAATTTTTCCTAATAGCCTTGGTGTACCAGTTATGAAGTTAATTCAAGAGTTGCATACTGAATAAAATGACATAATTAGAAGAATGAGTCAGACCATTCATCTTCAGCAAACCAGAGAGGAAGTGTACAACAGAGCATTGCAGAAGCAAGACCATATCAAGAAGATATTTGACAGAAGAACAAAGGCTAGCAATTTCAAGATTGGGGACAAAGTTTTAAAGTGGGACTCAAAGAGAGAAGATAAGGGAAAGCATGGTAAATTTGACAATCTATGGCTTGGCCCTTACTCCATTCATTCAGTTGCTGGAAACAATGCATTCTTCTTACAAGAGATGAATGGAACACAATTTTTTGGGGGTCCTGTCAATGGCAGGATGCTTAAGCATTATCTTTCTTAAAACCATTCTATGTTTTGAAGCCTTTTTCCCTTTTCCATTGTAAACATTTCATCCATCATTGCATTCAAAGTTATGAAAAATCAGAAAAATACAAAAGAAAAGAAAGAAAGAAAAGAGGGCAGAAATGTAAACAAGAAAGGCAAAGCCCCATGCCAAAAAAAAAAAAAAAGAGGAACAAATCTGAAAGTGTGCAAGCTTAAATGCCACTCCTACAAAACACACTTCTAGTTAGTCAAACTGTTTAATCTTGACTAACTAGCTTTCAATTTTCTGCTGATAGGGTAGTGAATTTGGTTTGCCAAACCGTTTAATCTTGGCTTATCAATAGATAGATTAGGATAGAAATTAAGGTTCAAACAAACTCAAAATCTGAACCAAAGTTTCCAAAGAGAGATGACTCAAAATTGTTTTATTTTCTGAGTCATAAAAGAGGAAAAACTGGTTCTAATTTGCTCAAAATCTGAATCAGATATCAAGGAAGAGATAGCTCACAGAAAAAAGAAAAATCATAGCTATGAAAAGAAGAGAGAAGGCCATAATAAGAAGCTTTCAGATCTTAAGCCTTCAATTTTTGATGTTCAATTTCCGCAAATAATAATCTATGTGCAGCTTGTTTTTATGCCATAGATCATAGCAAGTCGAACAACTCAATCTTGACTTGACTATTTTTAAATTTCTGTTGTAGAATTTAGAGAATGAAAGTTTGTTGGACTGTTTAATCCCAACAGACAGTAGACTAGGTAGAGAAATATCTAAGCTCAACTGTTTAATCTGAGTTCAGGGAGAAATAAGGATTAGAAATATATTAGATTTCCTGCTTTCAAAAGAATAAAATGTTGTGAATAGAGTTTGCTAATCCAAGTGCACTCTCATGAAGAAAAAATGTTAGATCAGTAGGATTGGAGTAGGTAGAAGTTGTATTGATGAAATTCATTTTTCTTTCATGATTGATATTTTTATCAAAGAAAAGCAAGAGCAAGCAGTGGGTCAGGCACCAGTCAACATCCCAGAGAAATCATCTGAATTCTTGATGCCTTCAAGAAGGCACCATCCCCAAGTGGAGCCACTGTTAGCCACCTATAATATTTTGTTATACCAAAAGGTGGCTAAGATCTTTTTTGAGCCTCCAAGGAACAAATTTTATCACTAAAATTTGTTGGCTCTTGAAGACTCCTTGTAGGCCTCATGCCTCTGTCCAAAATCCTCATTTTCTATCCCATTTTTTATACTCGGGAATTTCTGCTAATTCCAACTGAAAGACTGCTGAAAGATCGTCATTTCTCCTCTTCTCAAAACCTTTCATCTGCTCCCCTTTTTCTCCATCAAAACTACCTTGTTTTCATAAGTCCTCTTCTTTCCATTTATGAAAAAAATCCCCTTTCATAGTTAAAAAATCACTTTTTAACTATTTCGAAACCCCCCGATCATATTATTTCCTCATATAACCATAGAGCCCGCAATCGGGCGATAAACCATTGAAAAATCCCTCTCCGATCAATATTTTCCTTTGTAAACCCAAAAACCCACTTTCCGAAAGTTTTAAGTTAAAAACTTAAAACCACGTGATAAATATAAATGGGTTGATTGAAAAGAGCCAATCGCGCAATCGCAATCGGAAACAACACAAATGGGTTGATCGGAAAGACCAGGCTCAATGGCCCGATTGCGATTGGCCCTTGTCTTTATACTCCCGGGCATATTACATTCTGTGAAAACCACCGGCCCCGCAATCGGGCGCCTTTTTCCTTTACTTATATATTTTCCGCCCGATCCATTATAACTTGTGTTTATTGCAAAAACTTTGGTTTTCATATGTTTAAAGGTTTTTCCGCCGGTGCGTAGGTCGAAGCAATCCTGACCGTTGATCTAGTCCTTCGATCCAACGGTCCGCGCACAATCGCATCGCAACTTTTCCTTATTGCGCAATCGCATGCCCATCTCTGCGACCTCCGATTGCGATCCCTCCGATTCATTCCCTGCCATTGATCTGGCCCTCAGATCAACGGCCAGCGCTCAATCGCAACTTTCAAATCGCACGCGTTTTTGTTGCACTCCCGATTGCCGATCTCCGATTCAATCCCGACCGTCGATCTTGTTCTCAGATCAACGGCCTGCGCTCAATCACAAGTTCCCTCCGATCGCAATCGCAAACCTTCCCGTCTCACTCCCGATTGTGATCCGCCGATTCCATCGCAGCCGTCCATCTGTTTCACAATCCGACGGCCATCGCACACCCTTGCGATCCCTCCGATTACATCCTATCCGTTCATTTCCCGCTGATCCAACGGTCATCGCTTGATCGCACTGGTCACCTGAACGCTAATCGCAAGCCCTTTCCACAGTCCTTCGATTTAAATCTGAGCCGTCCATCCTCCCGAGGATCCAACGGTCCTTATTCCCTCCGATCACAAGTCTTGCCCCGTTTCAAAAACCCTCTGATTCACCTTCCGCCGTTGATCTGATCTGCAGATCAACGGCCAGCGCTCAATCGCAAATTTCAAATCGCACGTGTTTTGTTGCGCTCCCAAATTGCCGATCTCGATTCAATCTTGGTAGTCGATCTTGTTCTCGGATCAACGGCACCTCGCTTCAATCGCAAGTTCCTGCGATCGCAATCGCAAACCTTCCCGTATCACTCCCGATTGCGATCCACCGATTCCATCGCAGTCGTCCATCTGTTTCACAATCCGACGGCCATCGCACACCCTTGCGATTCCCTCCGATTACATCCTATCCGTTCTTTTCCCGCTGATCCAACGATCCTTATACAGTCGCAACGGTCGCTTGAACGCTAATCACAAGCCCTTTCCATGTTCCTGGGTTGTCTGAGCCGTCCATCCTCCCGAAGATCCAACAGACCTTATTCCCTCCGATCACAAGTCTTGCCCCTTTTCAAAAACCCTCCGATTCACCTTTCGCCGTCGATCTGATCTACAGATCAACGGCCAGCGCTTAATCGCATTGGAAATTTACATCGCATGCACTTGCCTGCCACCCCCGATTGAGATCCTCCGATTAGATCAGGACCGTCCACGTGTCCAGATCGGACGGTCCAAAACCACCCCGCCTTATTTCTTCTCCCCGCTCTCATTTTCCTGTTTTTCGCCGATCTCCACCATTAGATATTTTTATCCGACGGCTACGCTCCTCCCTCGCCATCTGAAGCAGTTTAAACCTATTTTTTCGCAGGATTTCTTAATTGTTTTGTGTTTGATGCAGGTGTTCTAAATGGTTTTCCATTGTATAACGAAGAAATGCCAAGGGCTAGGAATGACGATTCTCATGCCCTCGTTTCATTACAGAGAAGCCATTCACGGGGCTCTATTCCATGTTTCGTCAGTACTCTATGAGTATTGATGCCGTAAAGCCCAGTGCGGGTCTGCACATCGACAAGACACTGTTTTAATTCAAACATAGTTAAAGAGTATCAGTTTTGAAGATAGAGCACAACAGATGAAGATTGAAGACATTTTTTATGGGGATTACGGCTAAGACAGTTATCAAAAGCCTAATCCCCAATCTAAAACACAGTTTAAAAGAAAACCTAAAGTGTTTCATCAAGAATATTGCCTCCACCGCCATACATCTGAGGCAAATTGATTCCTCAACCACCGCAGTGCCACCTATTGCCTCAAAATGCTCAGTCAGAGGCTAAACTTATTGAACAGGATCAGATATTATGCCTCGGAACAGCCAAAGAAGTTATTTCTGCCCCAAATTTAATGACAGAATATCTGCAGAGTTACTCCCCACAGTACGCAGAGCCTCAAAGTCAAATAAAGCTCCTGCTGAGCTTAATTCATAAATGTAAAACAATTAATACAGTGTTCCACCTGTGAATTTCTTCATCGAGCCCCTCAAAAGGCCACGAAGTCTTGAATCTGTATTAATTGCTTCGAGAGATCTTTTTTTAGGTCTCACCTCCTCATCCTTCTATAAATACTTCAGTAGAAGATGAGTGAAGGGTTGGATTAGTTGGTTGTTAATGTAATTGCTGAAACATTCTATGTAACTGAGCTGAAAACTCTTGACTGTAGATAGTGGTTTCATCGGCTCTTGGAGCTTTGCTTGTAGCAGATAGGTTAGGTTGTGAAGAGAGATGGATTAAAACATTGGACCTGAAGATTGTAACCGGTTTGAAGCATCAATACAAGTTGATTTATGGGATCCTGGTCTATGCTGATGGTGATGTTATTCTCACTGTGAACTTGTCATTTTATTTCCGTTTTCAATTCGTTTCAGTTTCTACTGTAAAGAACAGTTTGAACAGTGTTAGGACTTACTGTATACCAGTAACCTTCTCTGGCTGAGAAATCTTTATTTCAATGTTTTCTTCTTATTGTGTTATTTAGAAATGATTTAATTCAGTCTAAGTACATAGATGCTGGCGCTCCCTCATCTTTTCGTGACAGCTGAATGTTATTTTTAGATGTTACTTTCAATATATGTTGTGTAAGGAATGAATTGAGGAAATCAAAGGTTAGTCATGAGTCCCTTTCTTGTTTGCTCAACTATTCGATTATTTCCCTTAGGATGTGTTGAAAGCTGACTAGTTTCGAAGTACTTATCAGATCTTAGGCCATTCTGTGTTATCTTTGTGATTGTCTTGGATGTAACTAAGTAAAGGAGAGCTAGGAGAGGATTAGGGTGAGCCCAGCCCACTAGTTTCTACTCCAAAGGTTGCCTTCAAGTTTCCCTTTGTTTTTATTTGTATTCTATTAGAAGTGTATCAAAGGCTGGATAGTTTCAAAGTACTTACCAGATCCTAGTTTGCTTCTATGTTTTTCTTAAGTGCTTGGTCAAAGGCTGGCTAGTTTCAAAGTACTTACCAGATCCTGGGCTGCTCTTTGTTCTGCATCTGTCTTTTCCCTTTCTTATTTGTATCACTCCATTCCATAAATCAAACTCTAAAGAGATCCTTAGGCATATATGACTTGCCCCATAGATCACTCTTGAACCTGAATGTTTCAATTAAATCCTCTTATGACTCCATAGCCCAATGGATTGACAACTTGCCATCATCCCTCTTCTTGATCAAAGCTTATTCTTTTGCTTGCAACTTCTCACCGTTGAACCTATTTACATATAGATCTTTCTGCCTCAGACAACAATTATGTTCAATCATCCGAAAAGACCAAACAAAACCCTTGGACCTCATAACTAGCCTAATATCATTACCCTAAGCTTTCAAATACAATATCCATCTTTGTACATATTGGAGAGATCCCTCTCCGGATTCAGGAGGGCTAGATCCTAGAATCCCAAAGTTGGTTGAAATGATGTTAACTCTGTGATTGGACTCTCCCAATCTTGCAATAAATTACAGAGACCTAACGGATCCACAAGCATAATTGCAGGGTTCTAACTATCGTACTTCTGAGCCATTGGTGTACAATAATAGGTCATTCAATTCCGTTGAGAATTCATAGGCTCCCAAGTTGTTAATTTCCATGTTGAAGGTATTCATCCAATCTGATTTATAGTGTCCCCGCTTAGGTGAGCTAGATGCAGAAAAAATCAGTGAATTGTCATTTTCAACTGATGCTGCAGGCTGGTTTTCTTGTTTTATATAATTATCCATGTGTGTTACATACATGGGTGTTGGAGTGCCTGATGTCTCATAGAAAATCTAGCTTGCAGTGTCCAAGTAATAATGATGATTACCAAGTTGTATCTGTGAAGTGCTAATGTAGTTGGATGCCTGTAATGAGGAGTTGGTATTGATCATCGTCATGTTATTGTTTGAATGATAATCCACTAGAATTCCTTCAGGCCTTTGGAACAGATCTCCTAGACAGGAACCATGGTCCAACACTTCCTGATCAAGCTGGATTTTCCGAGGATTCAAGTGAGATGTAGCTGGTTCTGAACTTGAATTGGATTCAATAATTGTTGAGCCAAAGTTTTTCTTGAACATCTGAGAGATTATTCCAGGGCCGAAGTTCGAGCAAGAGGCATGCATATTAATATTCATTACATTCTGAGCTTGTTGTGGCCCATAGATATTTGGGATTGTAATGGCCCCTGACATAGCATAGTTATGCAGGTGGTCACTTTCTTGTTTTACTGCAGCAGGTAGATGGGTTTGATGACCCTTCTGTTTGTTTAGTTATACTTTCTTCTTCAGCTTTGTGTTCCAATGATTTTTGATATCATTATCTGTTCTCCCTGGCAACTGGACAAAAATGATAAACCACTTGAAGAATGCATGCTAGAATTCTCGGGTTAGCTTTTGTGTTTGAATAAAAAAAATAGTAAAGGACTTTGCAGATGAATGAGAACCTGTTTATTTTTTTAAGACTGGTTGATTGCATTTTACCTACTACCAATACTAGCATAGAGGCTACAGATCATGTTATCTTCTTCTTCTGAGAACCCTCCATGAATTATATTTGGTCTCAAGTAGTTTAACCATCTGAGTCTGCAACTCTTTCCACACCTTCTCAAACCTGTATTCAGAGAGCTAAAATTAGCACAAATAAAAATCATATTTTGACTGTGAAATGACACAAATGCACAAGAAGATAACAGTCCTCAATTTACTTTCATGTTTTTTGACACTATAACCAAGGCCATGAATTCTGATAACCTCAGGCTGGATTGTATCTACAATAATAGGTGATTATAAACACAATAACTCAGTCTAATATATTGTTCAAACTATTTCATTTGAGAAATGGAATGAATCCACAAGAGACCAAATGCCAAACACTAATGGTTAGGTTGGTTCATGTTGGTTCAGGTAACTTGGCTAGCTCAAATTCCTGGTGCTCTAGGTTTATATGGCTCTAGGTTTATAAGAATCCATAGTATTAATTTATGGTATTCAAGTGGTTATAAGGAAAAAGATTCTAGCTAAACATGTCCAGATAACCAGAAATAGTATCTTTAGACACCACTACTTTTCATATTTCAGGATACTAACACTAATATCTTTATCTATATGAAACTAACTGAAATATAGTATCTATATGAAACTCACTCTAAAAATGTCAAGTATTCCCTTTAACAAGCAAATCAAGCACAAATCTTGTACAGAATATCTAAAAACCTGAACCTTGCAATCACTATTAAATTAGATATAACAGTAATTCTAATGACATCATACAAAACCTAAAAATATAACACACTAATAGTTCTGAGTCCATAGATGTGTAGTACTGATACACAACAGTCATCTGATATGTATAAGTGGGCAAGGCGTTTTCTTCTAGGAAGCTAAATGTGTGTTAATGGAGATTCTAGTTCTATATGTTCAAAAGTTTACATTGAAGAAGTGGTCAAAGAAATTAGTAACGGTGAATGAGGAGAGTGCCCAATCTGTCTTGAATGAGTTGACGATGCAGTCATGGCTTGTTGTGTACATCATATGTGTCATCAGTGCCTACTAGCAAGTTGGTGTAGCTCTTTGGGTAGTGGTTATATTGCTTGTGCTAATTCTAGTTAATTTTCTTTGTATGGCTAGATTAATTTGTTTGTAGATTATTGTTTATTATTAGCTTTTTGTGCAAGTCAAGCTACAAGGGTGTCACACTGAGCTAACTCCATTGAGTTATTTTTTTATTAAGTTAAAAATAAGGGCTTGCATGATTATATATTTTACAAGGATTATGCCATTATGTGTTGAACGCTTTTTTAAAAATCAATGCCTATTATACAATTTCAAGGACTGCCATAACTCCTCACATAATTCTTTAAAGAGTGCTAGCTCAATGGAAGAGCACCTGCCATGCAGGAGGTTGGTGGTTCGATTCCACTGTACCCTAATATAAATTATTCAATGATATTGTAGATTTTTTTAATTAAATAATTTTATATTGATTTATTTTAATGGTGAGATATTTTTTTGGATTCATTGTTTTATATTGTCTCTAGAAAGACAATAGATAGGATTAAAGACATTGTCTCCATAAAGACAATATGTCTTTATAGAGACAAATTTTAAGACAATAATTTGAGACAATTTACCCAAAAATTGTCTTAAAACCCCCCTTTGTGTTGTAGTGCTACTATTGTCTCTAGAGAGACAAAAATAAAACTCTCTGTGGAGAGACAAAAATTCTTGTGTTATGTATTGTCTTTATAGAGACAATATTTTAAGACAATTTAATTTTAGACACCCGCTTAAAGACAATATTTAAGACAATACGCAAGTTTCCTTTTGTCTTAAGTTAAGACAATTTACCCAAAAATTGTCTTAAATATTGTCTTAAAACCCCCCTTTATGTAGTAGTGTATCTTATATAAAGACAACGATTTGTTGGGCTCTTTGTTTTGTGGAGGTAGCCGAATTTGAAGAATGTGACAACTTTTCCTGGCAACATTTCCTTGACATCAATTCCTCTTTTTTCCCTTCAATCCTTGTTGATACGATTAGGGACAACTTGTCGTTTTGTTGCATTCGACACAACTACATAGAGGGGGAGTTTAAGGCAAAAAAATCTTTTGTCTTAAAAATTTCAATATGAGACACTATTAAAAAAGTAAAGGTAAAGGATTAGGAGTCTTTCTTTACATTGTTGATGGGTTCTTCAGGAGTAGAGCAATGGAAGCCAACAACAATTGATGGGATTTAGGCCGATGGAGGCCGACAACATAGGTGTGCTTTGTGAGAGGAGCAATGGAGGAACTTTCGCTGTACGTGGATAGGAAGTAACATAGTTGGAGTACTTTCTGGGATCTCCATATATTGTGTTTTAATATGTGTTTTTTCACTGTTTCATTTATTTTGAACGCTAATTCTTCTTTTTTCAAAAAGAAAAGAATGCTACCTTTTTATTAAAATATAAGGATAGTACATAATTCATCTTCTGTTCATTATATTATCCTTTCATACTTCTCCTATCATTCCTATGCCCATACATTTCTATTTTCTTGTTCTACAAAAAATGCCTTTCTTAACATCAAACTGTTGCTTATAACCATTACATTTTCATAAATGAACACTTCCATTGTCTAAAGATACAAAACTTCCATCAAAATCAGGTCTATGTTAAAATGTCTCCTAAGAGTAGTTGATACTACTTGTGTTTACCATGATACTCTAATTGAATATTGAGAAAAAAATTTACATGTTTCCCTTGAAATACCTCTTTTTGATAGGAGGTACACTGTCCAATTTTGTTCTATGTATATATGCTGGAAATGTACATGATTAAAAGTCATTACCAGGTTCTGAATCCTCATCATCCAATTTAAAAGTATGGTGGGATTGAAATTAGTATGCTTGTTTACCTAGTCAATGATTCCTTTTTCATCACCAGATACCTGAATTTTGTCTAACCTTAGCAATTTTTTTCCGATAAGGACTCCCCATAATGCTGCAATCTTTGATTTGTTGTTTGATCCCATTCCGCCCTCCCATTAGAAATGGAAGAAATTACCAAGCTCAATAACTATGATTGCACTGTGAAAATTCCTAAATCTAAAAATCTTAGGAATCCTATAGCAACCAGATGAATTTACTACTCCTATTTTGTAAATTACAGTACATAATTGATTCAGGTTTCTACATGAATTATTGTAGTAAATTACTGAAGCAACCTATACTTAATAATTTATGATTATGAAACAAAAAATAGAGGAAAGAAAAAATGACACAGCATACCTTTATTTTGGACTAAGTCCCTGGAAAAACCCAATGCAGGAAAACTAGTGCAGCGGATTTAAGGGTTTGTATTATTAAGTAGTTGCAATTTATGAATACATCATTGAATACCTCAAGGCTTATTCAGTTACAGAGAGAGAAATACTGGCAGAAATAATGTGAGTTTTACCTCACTCAATCACTAGAAAATCCATCTAATCTGGTCACTGGATGAGGTGCCCCTGGCAGGCTCTGTGATGCCCCTACGTAGTCCCTGTGTCACCTTCTCTCAGCACTGCAACACCCCAGCTATGGATCAATCTGATTCCTAGAATCTCATATCTCAACGTCACGGTCTCACACCCCGACTCCTTGCTTTTGGAACTGATCCAACAGTAAAATTGTTGAAACCTTCTCAGCCACTACGCAACCACTGTGCAGCCTCTACATGGCTCTGTGTTAGCTCTGTGTTAGCCCGCCTATATCTGCGCTAGCTATGATGGATGTATCTGCTAATAATTCTCCAGTTGAGAAAATCACTCTCTTCGGAAGCTACTCTGCCCCTCTCTACACTAGAATCAATTAGATCATATCTTCATCCAAGCACTGCTTTGTTAGAAGAATTCAATCACTTGATTTACTCGGTGTGTCTTTCCAAATGACCCTCAAGCCTTCCTTTATAGTCTTCTCGTTAAGAAATCAACATTTGAGATTAGATCTCTAATCAACGGATAAGATTATAACTTGACTTGATCTTCACTTTTTCTTGCTTATTCTCACTCTGTTTTATTAATACTCTTTAATTATTTAATTTACCTAAGTTTAGACTTAGGTTCCCCATTAAAATAATTAAGTTTTATAATAAAACATATTCCGAGTGGAATTTTCACTATCGGTTTCTGGGTTTTTTGGAATACCAGTGCCAAAGCCTCTCCACAAATTTGTATAATTATAGCACTTCTAATGCTACCAAAAATAAACACTCCCTCTTAGCGAGGAAAGTGCTCTATCAACATACCTGTTGACCCTGAAGCATCCTCTGCATTGCTAATGTATGACAAGTTGCGCAGCAACCACTACATTGTTGCTGCAACTGTACTGATACCCATTACACTGCCATTGGTGCATCTGTACTACAACTCCCTCTCAAATGTTGCATATGCTATGTTGCTAGCACTGCCACTGTTAACACTACAACTTAGTTGCTGAGAGAAGAAACTGGAATCACCCAAAAAACTGAACAAGTGTTTAGTGATGCATCTCGATGCTAAAGACATTGACTGCTAATAGCTAATATGTTGTCCCTCTAATGCACTGCACTAATGATGCTCTGCATTGCGTTGTTGCTCCTCTGCTCTGCACTGCTTCAAAAGTTGGGGCTGCTACCCACTGCAATTGTCGTCTCTACACTCCTCTGCACCGAATGAAAACTCCTCCATCCCGCTCTGCATGAAGGCTTTGCGATGCTCCCTCTACCTCAACAAGATCTCAATCTGGAAGTCTTACCTCTCTATCAAATCACTCACAGAGAGACAACCTCGAAGATTTAGCCCTCCTAGCTAGAACCACACAATCCTTCTAGGGATTTGATCTATTGTTACTGCAAAAATTCGGCCTTCACTTTAGTGTTCAGATATTCTCTTCCTATTTCACATCAAATGCTCTGATACCATGTGAAAATTCCTAGATCTGAAAATCTTAGGAATCCTACTGCAACCAACTAAATTTATCACTCCTATTTTGTAAATTACATTTCAAAATTAATTCATATTTCTCATGAATTATTGTAGTAAATTACTAAAGCAGCCTACACTTAATACTTTATGATTCAGAAACAAGGTGACTGAGCAAAAAACAAATCACACATAGGACACCTTTATTTCGAACTAAGTCCCCGGAAAAACCTAATGCAGGAAAACTGATACAACGTATCTGGGGTTTGTATTATTAACAAATAGAAATTTATGAATACATCGTTGAATACCTCAAGGGTTATTTAGTTAGATAGAGAAATAGTGGCAGAAATAATGTGAGTTTTACCTCACCCAATCACTGGAAAATCTGATTGATCCGGTCATTGGATGATGTTCCCCTAGCAGGCTATGTACAGTCCCTGTGTCACCCTCTCTGGGCACTGTGTCACCCTAGGTATGGATCAATCTGACTCATAAAATCTCAAATATCAGCCTCCCAGTCTCACACCCCAACTCCTGACTTTCGGATCTGATCCAATAGTAAAATCTCGAAAACCCTCTCAACCACTACACAGCTTCTCTGTAGCCCTGCGTGGCTCTACACTGCCTCTGCATCAACCTGGCTGGTTCTACACTAGCTATGTTGGACGTCTCTCTGCCTCTCTCTGTAGATGATTCTCTGGCTAAGAAAATCACTCTCTCCAAAAGCTACTATGCCCCTCTCTACACTGGAATCACTTAGATCTGATCTTTGTCTGAGCACTGCTCCATCAGAAGAATTCGATCACTTTATTCACTCGGAGTGTCTTTTCAAATGACCCTCAAGCCTTCCTTTATAGTCTTCTCATTGAGAAATCAACAACCAGGATTAGATCTCTAATCAATGACTAAGATTATAAATTGACTTGATATTCGCATTTTATAGATTATTCCCACTCTATTTTATTAATACCCTTTAATCATTTAATTTCCCTAAGTTTAGATTTAGGGTCCCCATTAAAATAATTAATTTTTATAATAAAACATATTCTGAGTGTTGAAAATCAACAATAAAATGTGTGTCTAGTTTATTTTCCCCTTAAATAAATTGGACAATAAATTGTAATCTTATCTCATAACAACTTGTATTAGTTAACTAAGTCAGAAAGACTGAGTTAGCTCAATAATTTTTAGTTTAGGGTGAAAGGTGAGGCATGTAGACTAATTCTATTATTTTGGGGGTCTAGTTGCAGTTAATGCACTAGTGTGGTGTGAGTGTAATCAATTAACTCAAATTAATTGAGTTAAAATCGGTTTAACTTGTTCTAAACGAGTGATGAATTAGTGAGAGGTCCAGTGAATTAAATTAGATTTATTCACAAGTAGTGATTAATCAGATAACTGATGATTTTCTATCATTAACTGCATGCATGTCAATTCTGATGAAGACCTAGTTGAGAAAAAGGTTAAAGGGAAGATAACTATAAGTTGTATTATTAGTGAACTACCTAGGTGCAGTCATAAAGAAACATGATTCCCATGATGTATTGCATAGTCAAGGAAGGTTGGTATTCCTATTTAATAGGGATTTATTTGCCTAGGAATTTTGTGAGCAAGGCAGGCTAGAGGAAGGCAAGGAATTGGCTAAGTGTTTGTCCAATTTTGCCTAGATCAGTGTGAGACGATTGGTAGAGTGCATGAGATTCTTGTGAGCAAGAATTCATTGTATTGTTTCATGATTCCTTAGCTTATTATACACTAGAGATAGAGGGGTTTTGAGTATTTGTTTTCCCTAGGAAATATCTTATGTTGTGCGATTGATTTACTTCTTTCTCTTACTTACATGTGATTGAGTGATCGCGTTTTATATTCCGAAAATATTTTATAAGGATTAAGTATCTTGTTTTATTACATTAAATGATTGTATTGAATCCATTGGTATAATTTCTACATGGTATCAGAGCGCCGAGAATCACAATAGTGGAGAAGAAATTGAGTTTGTGTTGAACAATATTCAAATTTGCAGATGCATTCTTTGGAGCTAGAAACTGACCAGGATTTCTTTCACTGGCTTGAGACTTGAATATGCACTCGAGGTAAATTCGAACTATATTGCATGGAATGACAATATGGAGGTAGTATTGGAGGATAATGGGTTGAAGGAGTTCATTGACACTGATATTCCTGAACCCAATCAGGAAGATGTTACGCAACATGAAGCATGGAGGAAGAATGTTGCAAAGGAAAGGAGGATCTTATTTGAGGGAGTTTGAGATCATGTTGTCTCAAGTGCCCATGGCAAGGAAACTCCATATGCTATGTGGAATGCCTTGACATATCTATTTCAAAGCAGCAGTGACCACATAAAATTGGCACTCAAGGACAAGCTTAGGAAAATCAAAATGGAGAAGGGCTACACAATCGAGAAATACTTGACCAAGTTCACTCAATGTCGAGATGAGCTTGGAAGCATTAGGATTACTGTATTTGATGATGACTTGGAGAGCTTAGCACTTATAGGCCTTCCCAAGAGCTGGCATAGTTATTGGGACTCTGTGAATGGGAGGGAGCAGTTACCAAAGTGGGAGCGACTATGGTCGTATTTGGTACAAGAAGAGTTTCAGTGGAATACCAGTGATGGATCCTCATCCAAGACTGATGATGAGGAAAATTGTGCCTTAGATGGTAAGGAAAAGAAGGGGAAGGGGAGGAATCCCTATTCCAAATCTGAGACCGACAAAAAAAAGACAAGAAGCGAGACATGTCAAAGGGGAAATGTTTCAATTGTCATGATCATGGACATTATGCCACAAATGTTGGGTATGTGTTATATTCTTTCCACGATATACGCATGGTTTTGTGTGCATGGTTTTGTGCATGGTTGTGCACATGGTTTTGGGGTTCGATGGTTTTCGGCCCCTGGTATTTTTGTAGATCCGGTCAAGGGAACTACGGTTATGTTCTAATCCAGGGTTAATGGATTGGGGTTTATGTATGCTCCGGCATGTATATATATGTGTTGTAACACTAAAAAGAATATAATGAAAAATCAAGCTGGTCGTCCCGATTTGGGATCCAGGGGAAAATCTCTGTGTTTATCTGTTTTATGTTTTATGCTCTTGCTATTGTTTATTTTCTGCTATAAGATTCGTGTGTAGATAATTTCTGTTCAGGGTTAAAACCTACATTTGGTATCAGAGCTGTTTCGGCTTCAAGGGGACGCCTTTGTTGTTGAGGGTTTTTTGCTCGGGCCTGTGGTAGACCCTGTGCAGTGGGAGATATGCGGGATCGATTCTTGCGGTGAAAGAATATGGCGAGCGGCGGAAAGATAGAGATCGAGAAATTTAATGGTCAGAGTTTTGAGTTGTGGAAGCTCAAGATGGAGGATCTGCTAGTGGATAAAGATCAGTGGATCGCGGTAGATCCAGGTACTAAACCAACGGCAATGTCAGATGAAGACTGGAAGAAACTGGATCGGAAGGCTAAAAGCACAATACGGTTGTGTGTCTCAGATTCAGTATTGTTGAATGTATCTGGGGAAGCTACGGCAAAGACCTTGTGGGAAAAGCTAGGGACTTTGTACCAATCTAAGTCTCTGGTGAATAAGTTGTTCCTGCGGAAAAAGCTGTATAACCTAAGGATGAAGGATGGAGACTCGGTGACAGAGCATCTGAACGCCTTCAATACTGTGGTAAGTCAGTTGTCATCTGTTGATATTAAAATCTCAGATGAAGATAAGTGCATCAGTTTGTTGTGTTCTCTACCGGACTCGTGGGATAGTCTGGTTATTGCAATAGGTAGCAATACAACTACCTTGAATTTTGATGACATTGTCTCAGCCTTGCTGTCGGAGGAAATGAGACGGAGAAATATGGAGGGTCATAATGGAGATGCCTTATCTGTAAGAGGAAGGTCCCAGAACAGAAACAAGAATAAGGTTTCGAGTGGGAGATCCAAATCTAGAGGGAGATCTAAATCTCCTGGAAAGTTTGTAAAGGTGTGCTGGAAATGCGGAAAGGAAGGACACTACAAAAAGGAATGCAGATCTAAAGCTCCCGAGAAAGGAAAGGGATCTGATGAAGCTCCTTCTGCAGAGGCAAAAACCACCTCAGATGAAGGTGGGGATGTTTATTTGGCTTCTTCTTCAAATACACATGTAGATCATGAGTCATGGTTGATTGACTCATGCGCATCCTTTCACTTCACTCCCCATAGGGAGTGGTTATGTGAGTATGAGAAATATGATGGTGGTGATGTCTTCCTAGGGGATGATAGGAAGGCCAGAATCATCGGACGTGGAAAGGTAAAGCTGAAGCTGCAAGGTGGAAGGATTAGAACACTTCCTGGTGTTCTGCATATTCCTGCATTGGCCATAAATCTGATTTCTGTAAGCAAGATGGATGATGCAGGTGTAAAAAAAGTGTTCGAGAAAGATGCCTGCAAGATGGTTCGGGGAGCACTGGTATTAATGCGGGGAGTTCGGACTGGAACTCTGTACAAACTACAAGGTAGCACTGTTATTGATGGGTGTAACAGTTCTGTGGTTCCTGAAAGTGGGACGGAAAGTCTAGCTGTCTCTGGAGAAAAGACCATGCTATGGCATCAAAGGCTTGGACATATTGGAGAGAAGGGCCTTCGGATATTGCATAGAGATGGTATGGTAGAAGGTATGTCTAATTGTTCTCTGGATTTCGATTTCTGTGAACATTGTGTATATGGGAAGCAGAATCGGGTGAGTTTTCCTTCTGGTGCTAAGAGGGCAAACAAGATATTAGAAATTGTGCACGGTGATGTGTTTGGGCCTGTGTCAGTTCCATCACTGGGAAAGTCTGTGTACTATGTTTCATTCATAGATGACTTCTCAAGGAATACATGGATATATTTCTTGAGGAAGAAATCTGAAGTCTTTGACAAATTTAAAAAATTTAAGGCTCTGGTGGAAAACCAGACAGAGAAGAAGATAAAGGCGTTGAGGACAGATAATGGTGGGGAGTTCTGCAAGAAGGAATTTGAAGAGTTCTGTAAGAAGTGTGGTATAACACGACAGAAGACTACTCCATACACACCTCAGCAAAATGGAGTTGCAGAAAGAATGAATAGAACACTGATGGAAAAGGCAAGAAGCATGCTCAGTGGTACCGGGTTAGGACAAGAATTATGGGCAGAGGCAGTGGAGACTGCATGTTACTTAGTTAACAAATCACCTTCATCAGCGTTGGAGGATAAGACTCCACATGAGGTATGGACTGGTAAGAAACCCTCTCTTTCACATCTAAGGGTATTTGGATGTGATGCATATGTACATGTTCCAAAGGAGAAAAGGACCAAGTTGGATAATAAATCTGAAAGGTGCATCTTTATTGGGTATTAGGATGGTTTAAAGGGTTACAAGCTTTGGAACCCAGAAACAAGGAAGGTTGTGTACAGCCGAGATGTGGTGTTTAGAGAAGTGAAAGATGTTGTTAAACATGAATTCCTACCAAAGGAACCTGAGAAGATAGAGTTTGAGCTAAAGGAGGATGAATCGGACTCTACAATAGAAGAAGACTCAGAAGATGAAGAGCCACAAACTCCAGCTTTGAGAAGATCAGTTCGGGAAAGAAGGCAACCAGAAAGGTATAGTCCATCTGCTTTCTGTTCAGGTTTTTCCTTAACTATAACTGATGATGAACCCAGAACTGTCAGGGAGGCAGTAGATTCAGAGGATGGAAAAATCTGGAAGGAGGCCATGGTTGATGAAATGGCATCCTTGCACAAAAACGATGCATGGGATCTGGTGGAGTTGCCGGCTGGAAGGAAGCCCATTGGGAGCAAATGGGTGTTTAAGAAGAAGATGAATGTAGAAGGCAAGGTGGAGAAATACAAAGCTCGGTTGGTAGAGAAAGGTTATTCCCAGGTGCCGGGAATTGATTTTGGTGATATATTTTCTCCTGTTGCCAAAGTCACTTCTATTAGATTACTTTTATCTGTTGCTGCTGCATTTGATTTCGAGATAGAACAGATGGATGTGAAGACAAAATTTCTTCACGGGGATCTAGAAGAGGAGATCTACATGAAGCAACTTGAAGGCTTTATGGTGAAGGGTAAGAAAGAACTAGTATGCAGGTTGAAGAAGTCTCTGTATGGGTTAAAACAGTCACCAAGGATGTGGTATCGGAAATTTGATACCTATATACGGGGACTTGGCTTCACCAGAAGCAAGGAGGATCACTGTGTTTATTTTAAATTAATTGGTGACCGTGTTATTTATTTGGTCTTGTATGTGGATGATATGTTGTTGATTGGAAATGACGAAGAAATTATCCAAGATTTGAAGACCCAACTGTTCTCCAAATTCGACATGAAGGATCTGGGTGCTGCAAATTATATTTTGGGCATGGAAATTAAGAGAGATCGGGGAAAGAGGAAGCTCTGGTTAAACCAGAGGAAGTATGTCGAGACTATATTGCAGAGGTTCAATATGCAGGATAGTAAACCGGTGAATGTTCCTATTCCTGTAGGTGTAAAGCTATCTGCTGAACAGTGTCCCAAGACACAAGAAGAAGAGGAGTATATGTCCCGTGTTACATATGCAATCGCAGTGGGTAGCCTGATGTATGCAATGGTCTGTACTAGACCAGACATTGCACATGTAGTGGGAGTATTGAGCAGGTTTATGTCAAACCCAGGGAAGGAGCATTGGACAGTAGTGAAGCGGGTTTTCAGATATTTACGTGGCACTAGTGATTATGGCTTGTGCTACCAGGGAAGACCAGGATTGGAAAGAATGTTGGAAATTCGTGGTTTTGTTGATGCAGACTGGGCTGGAGATCTGGACAAAAGAAGATCTACAAGTGGGTATGTGTTTAGCCTATTTGGAGGCGCAGTCAGTTGGATGAGTAAAAGACAGTCTGTAGTGGCTCTTTCAACTACAGAGGTAGAATACATAGCAGCCACTCATGCAAGCAAGGAAGCAATTTGGTTGCAGAGATTGTGTTCAAGTATGGGGTTGGTACAGCAAGCTATAAGGATAGACTGTGATAGGCAAAGTGCAATTTTCTTGGCTAAGAACCCTGCTTATCATTCAAAGACAAAGCACATTGATGTTCAATATCACTTTGTTAGAGATATGGTTGAGGCTAAAAGGGTGTTGCTGGTAAAGGTGGACACTTTGAAGAATGTTGCGGATGCATTGACAAAGTCTGTGAGCACTCAAAAGTTCTCTTGGTGTAGAGAAACAATGGGTGTTGAAGAATTGGGCCAATGACTAAGCTCTCTTGTGACCCCCTGTGGAAAGAAAACAACAAGTGGGAGAATGTTGGGTATGTGTTATATTCTTTCCACGACTAAGCACACGCGGGATGGCGATAGCCCCCGCATGTGAGGTAGGGGCGACACCCACCGTCGAAAATTTTTGGTCCTTAATTTCGGTGGGCGGTCCGCGCCCATGGTTTTGTGCATGGTTTTGCACATGGTTTTGGGGTATGATGGTTTTCGGCCCCTGGTATTTGTATATCCGGTCAAGGGAACTACGGTTATGATCTAATCCAGGGTTAATGGATTAGGTTTTATGTATGCTTCGGCATGTATATATATGTGTTGTAACACTAAAAGGAATATAATGAAAATCCAAAATTTGGTCGTCGATTTGCGCGTCAGATCGACGATTGAGTTTTATGTTTTATGCTCTCGCTATTGTTTATTTCTTGTTATAAGATTCGTGTGCCTTGAATGATTGCAATTTCGGGGTTAAACCCTACAACAAATTTTCCACAAAAGAAGAAGAAAAGCAACAAGCTCTGGGAGCTACAACAGGTGAAGCTTTAGCCTCATAGTTTGAGTTGGACTTCTCTCTCATCGCATGCATGGTGTCAACTGTGATGGGATCTGTGTGGTACTTGGATAATGGAGCATCTTTCCACATAATTGAAAACAAATAACTCCTTAGTAGCTTGGAGGAGAAGGATATTCAGATTCACATCGAGATGGGTGATGACGGGAGCTATAGCGCTACTGGGATTAGTATAGTTACTTTCCAAAGAGAGTTAGGTAAACCTTTCATATTAAAATATCTCATGCATGTACCAGGTTTTAAAAATAATTTAGTTTCAATTGCTATGTTGGAGGATCTTGGATATGATGTGGTTTTCAGTGAAGGAAAGGTGTTCCTTCGTCACAAAGTCATAGGACATGTAAATAATATTGGGGTTCGTGTGAAGAACCTCTACAAACTTGATGTATATGGCTATGCAACATTGAGTAGTAAAGAAGATGAGGAGGTGAGCCAGGATATCGGTGAGTTGTGGCACATGAGTCATCTACACCAAAATGCTTTGAGGATCATGCAAGAGATTTATATAAGTCTTCCAAAGGGTACACTTGTGCAAAGAGACACATGCAAGGGATGTACTATGGGGAATTATACAAAGGCCACCTTTCATGAGAAGGAGAACTGATCAACGACAATCCTTGAGAAAGTTCACATAGACGTGTGTGGACCATTCTCAACGGCTTCCACAGCAAAGCACAATTATTATCTGATTTTTGTTAATGATTTTTATAGAAAGTGTTGGATTTTATTCATGTAGAAGAAAGATCAGACGTTCTCCAATTTTTGTGAGTTCAAAGCACTGGTAGAGAAAGATACAGGGAAGAAGGTGAAGGCTCTAAGGAGTGACAATGGTGGTGAGTATATCTCTAATGAATTCAAGAAATTCAATGCCAAAGAAGGAATTTAGAGAGAATTGATTGCACCTCATAACCCACAACAGAATGGGGTTTCAGAAAGAAAGAACAAAATAATTGTGGGAGCAGCACGAGCTATGTTACATGATCAGGGCCTACCATTGCATCTATGGGAAGAGGCATGGAACACAATGATATTTGTGTAGAATTGTAGTCCTCATTGGATACTTAGCATGAGTACAAAAGAGGAGGATTTTTCAGGTAAGAAACCAAATGTTTCATATTTAAATTTTTTTGGCTCATATGTCTAATGGCATGTGACCAAAGATTCCAGGAAGAAACTAGAACCAACAAAAGAGGTTGGGATATTTGTGGGGTACACTGATACTCCCCACAACTATCAGGTGTATTTGCCGACAAATAGGATGATAGTTGTCAGGAGAGATGTTAAATTTGATGAGGAGAAAACCATGCGATTGTCCCTTAAGAGGGAGCTTGACTTTCATGTAGAAGAGAAACTCTTAGTTCCAAAGGATAAACCTTAGGATGTGAAGCAACCAAAAGCAGAGGAACAGAGAGTCGTAGAAACCACTCATGTAGAGCCATCCACCAGAAATGGTAGGAAGCACACTAGAGAGCCTAACAGATTGATGCTAGATGCAACAGAGAATGTAGGTGCACCTACATCATAACGCAAGCAGAGAAGGTCTCCAGACATGTATACTAGATACATGGCTCTTATGAGTGAATGTATTGTGACCAAACCATCCTCTTTTGAGGAAGCATTGCAACAACCAGTCTGGGTTGATGCCATGGTTGAGGAGTATGACTCCATTATTAGAAACATTGCATGGGAAGTGGTCCCAAGACTAGTGGGGAAGTCAGTGGTTGGATCCAAGTGGATCTACAAGGTGAAGCAAGCAAAAAATGGGAGTGTGGAGAAATATAAGGCTAGATTTGTGGCTAAAGGGTTCTCACAGGTGGAGGGGATTGACTATGAGGAGACTTTTACACCGGTTGCAAGGTACTCATTGATTAGATCTATCCTTGCACTCTCAGCGCAGATGGGGTGGTTGATACATCAGATGGATGTAAAGACAACCTTTCTCAATGGATTTATTGAGGAAGAAGTGGAAATTGAGCATCCAAAAGTTTTTGAGACCTTTAATAGGGAGTCACATGTGTGCAGACTCAAGAGAGAACTGTATGAGCTTAAGTAAGCACCTCATGCTTGGTACACCAAGATTGACATCTATTTCACCGAGTTGGGATTCACAAAGAGTGAAGTGTATGTGAACCTATATCATATTGTGGTTGATGGTAAGATTTTGATTATTGTACTTTATGTTGATGATCTAATATTGACAGGTGATGAGCAACTCATAACTTCTTGCAAGGAGGATCTTGCAGGAGAAATTGAGATGAAGGGCATGGGGCTCTTGCACTATTTCCTTGGCTTGGAAATATGGAAAGGGGATGGGGATCTACGCTTATCTCAGGGAAAGTATGCCAAGGAGATTCTGAGGAAGTTCCACATGGAGGGCAACAAACCCATGGAGACTACTCTTGCAGGAAACTAGAGGAAGGAGTATGCTACTTCAAGTGAGGTAGTGGATGCTATTGTTTACATGCAGCTTGTGGGTTCACTTATGTATTTGGTGAACACATGACTAGACATATGCTATGCAGTTAACAAACTTAGTCAAGTTATGGTTAAGCCTACTAAGATATTTTGGAAGGCAACGAAGCATGTTTTGAGATATATCAGGGGCACTACAAAGTATGGATTATGGTACATAAGGACATAGGGGGTGAAGCTTCAAGGCTTCATCGATGCAGATTTGGTAGGCAGTCGATCAGATAGGAAGAGCACATCGGAAAGCATCTTCAACATAGGATCAGCAGCATTTTCTTGGTATAGTAGGAAGCAAAGATCAGTTGCACTCAATTCAGTCAAGGCAGAGTGCATGACAGCTATTTAGGCTGCATGTGAGGCCATCTGGATGAGGAAGATACTTGTTGGTTTGTTTGGTCATCAAATGGATTCGACGGTGATACATTGTGATAACCATATTTGCATAAAAGTCTCGATTAATCCGGTATTCTATGACATGTCCAAGAATATTAATATCTGGTACCACCATCTTAGAGATTGTTTTCAGAGGCACATTATGTTGTTGCAGTACATTCCCACGGAGGATCAAGATGCAGACATCTTGACGAAGGTGCTAGTAAAGAGAAAATTTGAATACCACAAAGGCAGGATTGGGGTAGCTGATAATCCCTTTCTTGTTGAGAGGGAGTGTTGAAAATCAACAAGAAAATGTGTGTCTAATTTATTTTTCCCTTAAATAAATTGAACAATAAATTGTAATCTTATCTCATAACAGCTTGTATTAATTAACTAAGTCAGAAAGACTGAGTTAGCTCAATAATTTTGAGTTGAGAGTCAAAGGTGATGCATGTAGAGTGATTATATTATTTTGGGGTCCAGTTGTAGTTAATGCACTATTGTGTTGTGATTTTAATCAGTTAACTCAAATTAATTGAGTTAAAATTAGTTTAACTAGTTCTAACTAAGTGATGAATTAATGAGAGGTCCAGTAGTGATCAATCATATAACTAATGATTCACTATTATTAGCTGCATGCATGTCAATTATGATGAAGACCCAGTTGAGACAAAGGTTAAAGGGAAGATAACTATCAATTGTATTATTAGCGAACTACCCACGTGTAGTTATAAAGCCACAGGATGCCCATGATGGATTGTGCAGTCAAGGAAGGTTGGAAGTCCTATTTAATAGGGATTTATTTGCCTAGGAATTGTGTGAGCAAGGCAGGTTAGAGGAAGGAAAGGAATTGGCTAAGTGTTTGTTAGTTTTTTCCTAGATCAGTGTGAGACGATTGGTAGAGTGCATGAGATTCTTGTGAGCAAGAATGCATTGTATTATTTCATGATTCCTTAGCTTATTATACAATATAGATAGAGGGGTTTTGAGAAGTTGTTTTTCCCAGGAAATATCTTATGTTATGCGATTGATTTACTTCTTTCTCTTACTTGCCTGTGATTGAGCGATCGTGTTTTATATTCTGCAAATATTGTAGAAGGATTTAGTATCTTGTTTTCGTACATTTCATGATTGGATTGAATCCATTGGTATAATTTCTACCTTAGGAGTGGAATAAATACAATGGTTTTACGAGTCTTTGGAATATTGGTGCCTAAGCCTCGTTGGTTATGTGTTATATTTTTCCCCGACTAAGCACATGCGGGGGGGGGTAAGAGAGTAGCCCCCGCCTGTCTTTGGCACAACGGGAGGGTCACGGGGGGCGGTAGCCCCCACGCGGGGTCGAGCGGCGCCACGCGCTCTGGTCCTTAATTTCTGGGTGGGTAGTCGCGTCCATGGTTTTGTGCATGGTTTTGCACATGGTATTGGGGTACGATGGTTTTCGGCCCCTGGTATTTTTGTAGATCCGGTCAAGGGAACTACGGTTATGTTCTAATCCGGGGTTTATGGATTGGGGTTTATGTATGCTTCGGCATGTATATATATGTGTGTTGTAACACTAAAAGGAATATAATGAAAAATCAAGCTGGTCGTCCCGATTTGGGATCCAGGGGAAAATCTCTGTGTTGATCTATTTTATGTTTTATGCTCTCGCTATTGTTTATTTTCTGTTATAAGATTCGTGTGTAGATAATTGTTGTTCAGGGTTAAAACCTACATTTGGTATCGGAGTTGTTTCGGCTTCAAGGGGACGCCTTTGCTGCTGAGGGTTTTTAGTTCGGGCCTGAGGTAGACCCTGTTCAGTGGGAGATCTGCGGGATCGATTCTTGCGGTGAGAGAAGATGGCGAGCGGCGGAAAGATAGAGATCGAGAAATTTAATGGTCAAAGTTTTGAGTTGTGGAAGCTCAAGATGGAGGATCTGCTGGTGGATAAAGATCGGTGGATCGCGGTAGATCCAGGTACTAAACCAACGGCAATGTCAGATGAAGACTGGAAGAAACTGGATCGGAAGGCTAAGAGCACAATACGATTGTGTGTCTCAGATTCAGTATTGTTGAATGTATCTGGGGAAGCTACGGCGAAGACCTTGTGGGAAAAGCTAGGGACTTTGTACCAATCTAAGTCTCTGGTGAATAAGTTGTTCCTGCGGAAAAATCTGTATAACCTGAGGATGAAGGATGGAGATTCGGTGACAGAGCATCTGAACGCCTTCAATACTGTGGTAAGTCAGCTGTCATATGTTGATATTAAAATCTCAGATGAAGATAAGTGCATCAGTTTGTTGTGTTCTCTACCAGACTCGTGGGACAGTCTGGTTATTGCAATAGGTAGCAATACGACTACCTTGAACTTTGATGACATTGTCTCAGCCTTGTTGTCGGAGGAAATGAGACGGAGAAATATGGAGGGTCAGAATGGAGATGCCTTATCTGTATGAGGAAGGTCCCAGAACATAAACAAGAATAAGGTTTCGAGTGGGAGATCAAAATCTAGAGAGAGATCTAAATCTCCTGGAAAGTTTGTAAAGGTGTGCTGGAAATGCGGAAAGGAAGGGCACTACAAAAAGGACTGCGGATCTAAAGCTCCTGAGAAAGGAAAGGGATCTGATGATGCTCCTTCTGCAGAGGTAAAAACCACCTCGGATGAAGGTGGGGATGTGTATTTGGCTTCTTCTTCAAATACACATGTAGATCATGAGTCATGGTTGATTGACTCAGGTGCATCCTTTCACTTCACTCCTCATAGGGAGTGGTTCTGCGAGTATGAGAAATATGATGGTGGTGATGTCTTCCTAGGGGATGATAGGAGGGCCAGAATCATCGGACGTGGAAAGGTCAAGCTGAAGCTGCAAGGTGGAAGGATTAGAACACTTCCTGGTGTTCTGCATATTCCTGCATTGGCCGGAAATCTGATTTCTGTAAGCAAGATGGATGATGCAGGTGTAAAAACAGTGTTCGAGAAAGATGCCTGCAAGATGGTTCGGGGAGCACTGGTATTAATGCGGGGAGTTCGGACTGGAACTCTGTACAAGCTACAAGGTAGCATTGTTATTGATGGGTGTAATAGTTCTATGGTTCCTGAAAGTGGAGCGGAAAGCCTAGTTGTCTCTGGAGAAAAGACCATGCTATGGCATCAAAGGCTTGGACATATTGGAGAGAAGGGCCTTCGGATACTGCATAGAAATGGTATGGTAGAAGGTATGTCTAATTTCTCTCTAGATTTTGATTTCTGCGAACATTTTGTATATGGGAAGTATAATCGGGTGAGTTTTCCTTCTGGTGCTAAGAGGGCGAACAAGATATTAGAACTTGTGCACGGTGATGTGTTTGGACCTGTGTCAGTTCCATCACTGGGAAAGTCTGTGTACTATGTTTCATTCATAGATGACTTCTCAAGGAATACATGGATATATTTCTTGAGGAAAAAATCTAAAGTCTTTGACAAATTTAAAGAATTTAAGGCTCTGGTGGAAAACCAGACAGAGAAGAAGATAAAGGCATTGAGGACAGATAATGGTGGGGAGTTCTGCAAGAAGGAATTTGAAGAGTTCTGTAAGAAGTGTGGTATAGCACGACATAAGACTACTCCATACACACCTCAGCAAAATGGAGTTGCGGAAAGAATGAATAGAACACTGATGGAAAAGGCAAGAAGCATGCTCAGTGGTACCGGGTTAGGACAAGAATTCTGGGCAGAGGCAGTGGAGACTGCATGTTACTTAGTTAACAGATCACCTTCATCGGCGTTGGAGGATAAGACCCCACATGAGGTATGGACTGGTAAGAAACCCTCTCTTTCACATCTAAGGGTATTTGGATGTGATGCATATGTACATGTTCCAAAGGAGAAAAGGATCAAGTTGGATAATAAATCTGAAAGGTGCATCTTTATTGGGTATAAGGATGGTTTAAAGGGTTACAAGCTTTGGAACCCAGAAACAAGGAAGGTTGTGTACAGCCGAGATGTGGTGTTTAGAGAAGTGAAAGATGATGTTAAACATGAATTCCTACCAAAGGAACCTGAGAAGATAGAGTTTGAGCTAAAGGAGGATGAATCAGACTCTACAACAGAAGAAGACTTAGAAGATGAAGAGCCACAAACTCCATCTTTGAGAAGATCAGTTCGGGAAAGAAGGCAACCAGAAAGGTATAGTCCATCTGCTTTCTGTTCAAGTTTTGCCTTAACTATAACTGATGATGATCCCAGAACTGTCAGGGAGGCAGTAGATTCAGAGGATGGAAAACTCTGGAAGGAGGCCATGGTTGATGAGATGGCATCCTTGCACAAAAATGAGGCATGGGATCTGGTAGAGTTGCCGGCGGGAAGGAAGCCCATCGGGAGAAAATGGGTGTTTAAGAAGAAGATGAATGTAGAAGGCAAGGTGGAGAAATACAAAGCTCGGTTGGTAGCAAAAGGTTATTCCCAGGTGCCGGGAATTGATTTTGGTGATATTTTCTCTCCTGTTGCCAAAGTTACTTCTATTAGATTAATTTTATCTGTTGCTGCTGCATTTGATTTTGAGATAGAACAGATGGATGTGAAGACAACATTTCTTCACGGGGATCTAGAAGAGGAGATCTACATGAAGCAACCTGAAGGCTTTATGGTGAAGGGTAAGAAAGAACTGGTATGCGGGTTGAAGAAGTCTCTGTATGGGTTAAAACAGTCACCAAGGATGTGGTATCAGAAATTTGATACCTATATACGGGGACTTGGCTTCACCAGAAGCAAGGAGGATCACTGTGTTTATTTTAAATTAATTGGTGACCGTGTTATTTATTTGGTCTTGTATGTGGATGATATGTTGTTGGTTGGAAATGACAAAGAAATTATCCAAGATTTGAAGACCCAACTGTTCTCCAAATTCGACATGAAGGATCTGGGTGCTGCAAACTATATTTTGGGCATGGAAATTAAGAGAGATCGGGCAAAGAGGAAGCTCTGGTTAAACCAGAGGAAGTATGTCGAGACTATATTGCAAAGGTTCAATATGCAGGATAGTAAAGCGGTGAATGTTCCTATTCCTGTAGGTGTAAAGCTGTCTGCTGAACAGTGTCCCAAGACACAAGAAGAAGAGGAGTATATGTCCCGTGTTCCATATGCAAGTGCAGTGGGTAGCCTGATGTATGCAATGGTCTGTACTAGACCAGACATTGCACATGCAGTGGGAGTATTGAGCAGGTTTATGTCAAACCCGGGGGAGGAGCATTGGACAATGGTAAAGAGTTTTGAATGTTACGTACTTTTCAATGATTATGGCTTGTGCTACCGAGGAAGACAGGATTGGAAAGAATGTTGGACATGTTGTAACTCCTAGAGATAATATACAATATTACATGTGCACACCCATCCCATAGGATTAGGTGTCAACATTCCCCCCTTTAATCCGAAGGGATGTTGGTGAGTCCAAGCATCGATCTGAACTTTTCAAACTTTTCTCTTCCAAGTGCTTTGGTGAAGATATCAACGGTTTGCTCATTTGTGGAACAATGATGTAGATGGATGGTTTTGGCCTGAACATGATGTCGAATTAGATGGTATTTTTTATTGATGTGCTTTGTTCGATCATGGAACTTTGGGTTCTTGGCCAACTTTATTGCAGAAGTGTTGTCGATCATGAGTGGTGTGGAGTACATTTTTTTCATCTGCAAATCTTCCAGGATTTTCCGGAGCCACACAATTTCCTTTGTTGCTTCAGCTGCTGCCACATATTCTGCCTCGGTCGTGGAATCTGCTGGAACTGACTGTTTGCGTGATCTCCATGAGACGGCTCCTGATCCAAGACTCATGGTGTAACCTGTAGTAGACACCCCTGTTTCTTTGTCGCCATCAAAGTCTGAATCAGAGTATCCGATCAAGCTGAAGTCGCCTACCTGTGTATATTTGAGTCCAAAGTCTTGAGTCCCCTTCAAGTACCTTAACACTCTTTTCACAGCAGACCAATGTCCTTCACAAGATTTTTGCATGAACCTTGAGAGGATTGCAATAGCAAATGAAATGTCAGGTCTGGTGGTGGTCGGGTAGATAAGACTTCCTACAAGCTGTCTATACTTAGTTGCATCCTCAAATTCCTTCCCTTCAATAGATGTGAGCTTCAAGTTTTGTTCCATTGGAGTAGTTAAGGGATTACAGTCATTCATGCCAAATTTGTTCAAGAGATCTCCAATGTACTTCTTTTGAGAAAGAAATATGAATTTAGGATGTTGAATTACTTCAATACCCAAATAGTAATGAACATGAGCCAAATCAGTCATTTCAAAACCTTTCTTCAACTCTTTCTTCATGGATGCAATATAGCTCTCATTGTTTCCTGTTATCAAAAGATCATCTACATATACCACAAGATATACAACTGTTTTTCCAACTTTCTTAACAAACAAAGTTGCATCATCAAGATCAAAATGTTTGAAGTCAAGTTTCAGAAGATGCTCGGTTAACTTCTCATACCAGGCTCGTGGTGCTTGCTTGAGGCCATACAAGGATTTTATAAGCTTGCAAACTTTGTGTTCTTGACCCTTTACAACAAATCCTTCTGGCTGGGACATATAAACTTTCTCCTTTAGATCTCCATTCAAGAAGGTTGTTTTTACATCCATCTGATGGACTTTCCATCCATTCTAAGCTGCTAAGGCAAAGAGAGTCCGGATGGTGGTCCATTTTGCTGTGGGAGCAAAATTTTCTTCATAATCGACTCCTTCTTTTTGTGCGAATCCTTTTGCCACAAGCCTGGCCTTGTGCTTGTCAAGTGAGCCATCTGCTTTGTACTTGTTCTTGTAGACCCACTTACAGCCAATTGGTTTCGTTCCCAAAGGCGGATCAACCAACTTCCAAGTGCCATTCTTTATCAAGGCATCATACTCCTTCTGCATCGCTTCTTTCCATTCATCATGAGAAGCGGCTTCTTTGAAGGAAGTTGGTTCATGATGTGTAGACAAACTCAATTCACAGTTATAAGCAATATCCATATCAACAGGGGAATCAGAATTATCTACATCACCTTCGATTTCTTGAGTGGAACTTCTTGTTCTTGTTTTTCCAACCTCATCAGGATGAACATCCTCCAGTGTCTTTGTCAGCCATTTGGGAGGACCTTTCTGAGATGGCCCAGGCTGGTCATTTGACTGAGTTGGGATTGATTCAAGATTCAATCTCCCAATTCTGTCAATCACATCATCCAATGTGTCATCCATGGTTGTTTCTTCATGTGGGAGAGAGAGTGCTTCAGGACATGATTCCACAGTTTGATTCAATATCGGAATCCCCCCTTCAAGATGTGGAATCACATTATCAAATTCTTGGAAGGACTTTGCATGTGTGAATCTATCCAGGCGATCAAGTTGCCGCTCAACAACCTTGTCACTCTTGGAAGATTCAAGAAATATGACATCTCTTGCTATTACAAATTTCTTATTTGCTTCATCATAGAGGCGATATCCTTTGGAGGTATTGGAGTACCCCAAGAAGATACATTTTCTGCTTCTAGCACCAAGTTTGTTCCTTTGACCCTTGGGTATCAAGGCATAACAGGTGGACCCAAAGACCCTGAAATGCTTTACAGAAGGAATGTGGCCATGCCACATTTCAAAAGGAGTTTTGTTTCTAATTGAACTTGAAGGACACCTATTCTTTATGTAAACAGCACATAGAACTGCATCGGCCCAAAACATCAATTTTACATTCTTGAAAAATAACATGGAGCGGACCATATTTAAAATGGTTCTGTTCATTCTTTCAGCTACACCGTTCTGTTGTGGATTATATGGCACAGTGGTTTGATGTTTGATTCCATGTTGACGAAGGTAATTTTCAAATTCGTTTGAAGTGTATTCTTTTCCATTATCAGTACGTAGAGAGCCAATATGTGTTTGTGCATCATTTTCAATCCATGCATGAAAATTATTGAAAGTTTGAAAAGCATCAGACTTATTCTTCAATAAGTAAATCCAACACATTCTGGTGTAGTCATCAATAAATTTCATCATGTATTTATTTCCATTTGCAGAAGCAATAGGCATAGGGCCACATAAATCTGAATGAACAAGCTCAATTTTTCTATGTGCTCTGGAGTGTGAATCATGAAATGGATGTTTGCTATGCTTTCCTAGAATACAAGCATCACATTCCTTAGGTTTTCTAGGAATTGTAGGCAGTCCATTAACACCATTTTTCTTCAACAAGCGAAGGCTTTCATAGTTTAAGTGTCCAAATATAGCATGCCATAAAAGACTTGATGGGAATGTACCTTCATCATGATGTGAACTGAATGCAAAGTTTTGAGCATGAGTAGATGAACCTTTTAGCTTCAAGAGTCTCCCTTCTTCTATTCCCTCCATGAAAAGTGAGTGATCTGATGCTTTTCTGACCTCTGCCTTGCCATCAAACAAGTGAATGGAGTGTCCTTTCTGGCAGATTTGGACCAAGGACAACAAGTTTATCCTCAACTCAGGGAGGTATAGAACCTCATGTAGAATATGATCTGGAAGACCAGGCAACTTAAGCCTGACTGTGCCAAGCCCTGATAGCTTGAGTTTGGATTTATCTACGAAATATACTGCTCCATCAACTTTGTCAGTGAATTCTTCAAAAAAATATTTTCTAAATGTCATGTGACATGTTTCTCCTGAATCTAGCAACCAATCATCTCTCCATGAAGTAAATGAAACATCAAACAAGTCTTCATTTACTCCATTGTTACAATGTGCTAGAACATAATGAGCAGATTCAGGTGCTTTACCTTTGTCTTTGTCATTAGTTTTACCTTTGTCTTGATTTCTTTGCTGCTCAATTTTCTCCCATGGTGTTCTGCATTTGGATGCATCATGTCCATCTCTATTGCAACGTGTGCAATGAAGATTGGATTTGTCAGATTGTCTGCCCCCCCTTTCTGTGAAGTTTCTTCTTCCTCTTCCTCTTCTGCCACCTCTTCCTCTAGATGAATCTGGAGCATGAATATTTTCTCTATGTGCCAAGTATGCAGCCTCTTCGGAAGACGAAGGGACTGTCATCTTCCCGAAAGCTTTCTCTCTTTCTGCAAACTTTTTCTCAAGTGTATCAAAGGTGATATGCTCAAGGTTCCCACTTGCTTGCAAAGACTCAAGATAATGTGAGTAAGTCAGATATAATGCCTTAACATATGCTATGAGAGGTATGTCCATTTTTACACCAGTGTTATCAATATCATGCATGATCGATCTAACTTCTGAAGCTAAAGCAAGGGGATCATCATTCTTCATTTCAAGACTGAACAACTTAATCATCAATTGAACATTTTCTAATTCTGAATGTGAGTCATAGAGTTCTTTTAGCTTGCTCAAGGCATCATAGGCATTTGAGAATGATGAAATATGACGACTCACCTCTTCATTTACGGAAGCTGCAATCAAGGCATAGGCCTTGCAGTTCTTGTTTTCCCAAATGGCGAGCTCTTTGTCTGAAGTGGGCTTTGCTGGTGGATTTCCTTCTTGTCCTTCACAGATTCCTCTCCACAAATCATTAAAAATGAGTGTGTGTTTAATCTTCCGAGACCATTCAAGATAGTTCTCTTTGCCGGAGAGAACCACCCCAACAATGGATATGAGAGAATGCATTAGTTTGCTGGAAAAAATTCTTTTGAAGAGGAAAAAATTCTGCTAGAAAACTTTCAACTCTGGAAATTTGCTCAATTAAAGGGGACAAAAACTCTTTGCTGGAAAATATACTGAATTTAAAAGGACAAAAACTCTTTGCTGCAAATACTGAATTCTGCACACAAAAAAAAATAAAAAATAAAAATATATATATATATATATATATATATATATTTGTTTGAAGAAAGGGACTTTATATTGGTATTGTGTTATGGACGCAGTATTGAATATGGGAAAGTGGTAATTGGGGTTATTATATATGAAAAGGAGGCGGTATTGAATATGGATGGGGGGAAGGTATTGTTAAATGAATGCATGTGAAATGAAGTAGCGGTAATATATGGTGGGAGTGGTTTTAAAAGATGGGAGGGGGGCGGAATTATGGAGTGGTATTAAAAGGTGGAGCGATAAAAATATGGACAGGAGGTTGTATTGTAATATGGACAGCGTGGAGGTATTACAAACTGCGTGGAGGTTGGCGGAAATATAAAAGATGGAGTGGTATTAAGAGTGGTAATGTGACAACGCTGTATTAAAGGTGAAGGGCGGTATCAATGGAAGGGCATAAACGGTATGGTGGGAGGGGCGTATAATATGTACAGCGTGATGTGAGGGCGTATTATACAGCGTAATGTGAGGGCGAAGGTTGTAGTGGCGGGGACGGAGTCTGCGGAAGTATGCAGTGTGGGAGGAGCGACAATAGAGAGCGATATTATATATATATATGCAGCGTGTTATAATGACAACGTGGAGGTGGTATTAAACCAGGAGTCGAGCCAGCGCGGGTATGGCTGTAATGCAGTGGAGCGGTGTTATATGCAGATAGTGTATTAAAAATGTATTGGATGAGGCATTGGAGCGTATTTCATATATGATATATGAGCACTGATATATGACAGGCAGCGCTGTAAGCGATATTGAATATAATAGGTAGTGCGATAATATATGGGCGCTCTTCAATGTGAGTCGAGTTATGCAGTGGGTTGAAAGAATAGACAGCGCTATGCAGGGAAGTGTGAGGGGGCATGAGGAGAGTGGAGAGGCCAAACGAAAATTTAGGAATGGGATCTTTGCAGGACTACAGAGGGGGGCTGCAATTTGTAGTGTTTCAGGAACTGCAGGATTGCAGAATCTTCAGGAGCTGCAGGAGCTGCAAATGTCAGAGCTGTTCAGAGATAAAAAAAAATGCAGAATAACAGTATAGCAATAAGTAGGAGCAGCAAAAACAATTATTAAAAACTGACTGAGCAAAGGAGAGGGAGTTACACCACAGGAAAAAATGCCAATAGTGGGACTAGCTCTGATACCATGTCAAACCAGGAGGTAACTCCTCAAATCAGAATGTGTATTAGCTGAAGAATGTACATGCATTTATACATGGAGGTGAGGCTATTGGGATTCATCTCCCAATGACTCTTGGCCTTCCTTATTTCCTAATATTAAAATAATATACAATATTACATATGCACACCCAACCCATAGGATCGCCCTAATAAAATTTAAAATCCCTTAAAATTCGCCTTTGGGCTAAAATTCACCCCTAAAATTATCCCTGGAGGTGACAGTTGAGGGATTTGTGGGAGGTGACTGTCAAGGGAGGAGGGATGGAAGAGGGAGGATGGAGGAGGGAGCTATGTGGAAGGGGGGAGAAGTGTGGAGAGAGGCCATGGTGTGGAGGGAGGCCCGATAAGTTGGGAGGGAGAAGGGAGTGGAGGAGGGAGTGGGGAGGAGGGAGCAGGCAGGATGGAGGGTCAAGAAGGCAGGAGGGAGGATCAAGGAGATGAGGGAGCGGGGAGGAGGGAGCTATGTGGAGGGAGGGTGGAGTGTGGAGGGAGGGCCGTGCAGGCGAGATGGAGGAGGGAACAGAGGAGGGAGAGAAGTGATGGGAGGAATAAGAGCCGATGAGCTATGTTGCATGGAGGGAGATGACATTGAAGGGAGGAGCATAGTGAGAGATGCAACGGGAGGAGCCCTGTGGGAGTTGCAATGGGAGGAGAAGCGATGGGAGAAGCATTATGGAAGCTACGTGGAGGGAGAGACAAAAAAATTTCTCAATGTAACTAAACAATTTATCTACGCAGCAAAACAATGCACAACATTTTTTGAGGTTTACACAGGTCACAAAAAATAAGTGGCTCACATAAGATTTAGCTGGTTATGAATGTACCAGATTTGATAGCATGTTAAAACAAGCGATAGAATATGAAGGAAATAGGAAAGAGAAGTGTGTGTTCTCATATTATTCACAATGGTATACATTTATAGTACATTAGGTGTGACTCTTCGATTCCACATTCCAAGGGCACTTGGAATCCTTTGGAATTTTTGTTGGGTATGTGTTATATTCTTTCCACGACTAGCCCTACGTGCTGTACGTTGCGCCGAGTGGAGCAAGGGGGTCACAGGGGGGGCGGCAGCGCCCCGGTGAAATTTTTTTGGTATGCGGTCCCACTCATATGCAGACCCACCCATGTTTTGTGCATGAGTTTGCACATGGTTTTGGGGTACGATGGTTTTCGACCCCTGGTATTTTGTAGATCCGGTCAAGGGAACTACGGTTATGTTCTAATCCAGGGTCAATGGATTGGGGTTTATGTATGCTTTGGCATGTATATATATGTGTTGTAACACTAAAAGGAATATAATGAAAAATCAAGCTGGTCGTCCCAATTTGGGATCCAGGGGAAAATTTCTGTGTTCATCTGTTTTATGTTTTATGCTCTCACTATTGTTTATTTTATATTATAAGATTCGTGTGTAGATAATTTCTGTTCAGGGTTAAAACCTGCATTTGGTATCAGAGCTGTTTCGGCTTCAAGGGGACGCCTTTGTTGTTGAGGGTTTTTTTCTTGGGCTTGTGGTAGACCCTGTTCAGTGGGAGATCTACGGGATCGATTCTTGCGGTGAAAGAAGATGGCGAGCGGCGGAAAGATAGAGATCGAGAAATTTAATGGTCAGATTTTTGAGTTTTGGAAGCTCAAGATGGAGGATCTACTGGTGGATAAAGATCAGTGGATCACGGTAGATCCAGGTACTAAACCAACAGCAATGTCAGATGAAGACTGGAAGAAACTAGATCAGAGGGCTAAGAGCACAATACGGTTGTGTGTCTCAGATTCAGTATTGTTGAATGTATCTAGGGAAGCTACGACAAAGACCTTGTGGGACAAGCTAGGGACGTTGTACCAATCTAAGTCTCTGGTGAATAAATTTTTCCTGCGGAAAAAGCTGTATAACCAGAGGATGAAGGATGGAGACTCAGTGACAGAGCATCTGAACGCCTTCAATACTGTGGTAAGTCAGCTGTCATCTGTTGATATTAAAATCTCAGATGAAGATAAGTGCATCAACTTGTTGTGTTCTCTACCAAATTCATGGGACAGTCTGGTTATTGCAATAGGTAGCAATAAAACTACCTTGAATTTTGATGACATTGTCTCAGCCTTGCTATCGGAGGAAATGAGACGGAGAAATATGGAGGGTCAGAATGGAGATGCCTTAACTATACGAGGAAGGTCCCAGAACAGAAACAAGAATAAGGTTTCGAGTGGGAGATCTAAATGTAGAGGGAGACCTAAATCTCCTGGAAAGTTTGTAAAGGTATGCTGGAAATGCAGAAAGGAAGGGCACTACAAGAAGGAATGCAGATCTAAAGCTCCTAAGAAAGGAAAGGGATCTGATGAAGCTCCTTCTACAGAGGAAAAAACCACCTCGGATGAAGGTGGGGATGTGTATTTTGCTTCTTCTTCAAATACACATGTAGATCATGATTCATGGTTGATTGACTCAGGTGCATCCTTTCACTTCACTCCCCATAGGGAGTGGTTCTGCGAGTATGAGAAATATGATGGTGGTGATATATTCCTAGGGGATGATAGGAAGGCTAGAATCGTCGGATGTGGAAACATCAAGCTGAAGCTGCAAGGTGGGAGGATTAGAACATTTCCTGGTGTTCTGCATATTCCTGCATTGGCCAGAAATCTGATTTCTGTAAGCAAGATGGATGATGCAGGTGTAAAAACAGTGTTCGAGAAAGATGCCTGCAAGATGGTTCGGGGAGCACTGGTATTAATGCGAGGAGTTCGGACTGGAACTCTGTACAAGCTACAAGGTAGCACTATTATTGATGAGTGTAACAGTTGTGTGGTTCCTAAAAGTGGGATGAAAAGTCTAGCTGTCTCTGGAGAAAAGACCATGCTATGGCATCAAAGGCTTGGACATATTGGAGAGAAGGGCCTTCGGATACTGCATAGAGATGGTATGGTAGAAGGTATGTCTAATTGTTCTCTGGATTTCGATTTCTGTGAACATTGTGTATATGGGAAGCAGAATCGGGTGAGTTTTCCTTCTGGTGCTAAGAGGGCAAACAAGATATTAGAACTTGTGCACAATGATGTGTTTGGGCCTGTGTCAGTTCCATCACTGGGAAAGTCTGTGTACTATGTTTCATTCATAGATGACTTCTCAAGGAATACATGGATATATTTCTTGAGGAAGAAATCTGAAGTCTTTGACAAATTTAAAGAATTTAAGGCTCTGGTGGAAAACCAGACAGAGAAGAAGATAAAGGCATTGAGGACAGATAATGGTGGCGAGTTCTGCACGAAGGAATTTGAAGAGTTCTGTAAGAAGTGTGGTATAGCATGGCAGAAGACTACTCCATACACATTTCAGCAAAATGAAGTTGCAGAAAGAATGAATAGAACACTGATGGAAAAGGAAAAAAGCATGCTCAGTGGTACCGGGTTAGGACAAGAATTCTAGGCAGAGGCAGTGGAGACTGCATGTTACTTAGTTAACAGATCACCTTCATCAGCGTTGGAGGATAAGACCCCACATGAGGCATGGACTGGTAAGAAACCCTCTATTTCACATCTAAGGGTATTTGGATGTGATGGATATGTACATGTTCCAAAGGAGAAAAGGACCAAGTTGGATAATAAATCTGAAAGGTGCATCTTTGTTGGGTATAAGGATGGTTTAAAGGGTTACAAGCTTTGGAACCCAGAAACAAGGAAGGTTGTGTACAACCAAGATGTGGTGTTTAGAGAAGTGAAATATGTTGTTAAACATGAAGTCCTACCAAAGGAACCTGAGAAGATAGAGTTTGAGCTAAAGGAGGATGAATCAGACTCTACAACAGAAGAAGACTCAGAAGATGAAGAGCCACAAACTCCAGCTTTGAGAAGATCAGTTCGGGAAAGAAGGAAACCATAAAGGTATAGTCCATCTGCTTTCTGTTCAGGTTTTGCCTTAACTATAACTGATGATGAACCCAGAACTGTCAGGGAGGCAGTAGATTCAGAGGATGGAAAACTCTGGAAGGAGGCCATGGTTGATGAAATGGCATCCTTGCACAAAAACGATGCATGGGATCTAGTGGAGTTGTCGGCTGGAAGGAAGCCCATTGGGAGAAAATGGGTGTTTAAAAAGAAGATGAATGTAGAAGGCAAGGTGGATAAATACAAAGCTCGGTTGGTAGCAAAAGGTTATTCCCAGGTGTCGGGAATTGATTTTGGTGATATTTTTTCTCCCGTTGCCAAGGTTACTTCTATTAGATTACTTCTATCTGTTGATGCTGCATTTGATTTTGAGATAGAACAGATGGATGTGAAGACAACATTTCTTCACGGGGATCTAGAAAAGGAGATCTACATGAAGCAACCTGAAGGCTTTATGGTGAAGGGTAAGCAAGAACTAGTATGCAGGTTGAAGAAGTCTCTGTATGGGTTAAAACAGTCACCAAGGATGTGGTATCAAAAATTTGATACCTATATACGGGGACTTGGCTTCACCAGAAGCAAGGAGGATCAATGTGTTTATTTTAAATTAATTGGTGACCGTGTTATTTATTTGGTCTTGTATGTGGATGATATGTTGTTGATTGGAAATGACAAAGAAATTATCCAAGATTTGAAGACCCAACTGTTCTCCAAATTCGACATGAAGGATCTGGGTGCCGCAAACTATATTTTGGGCATGGAAATTAAGAGAGATCGGGAAAAGAGGAAGCTCTGGTTAAACCAGAGGAAGTATGTCGAGACTATATTGCAGAGGTTCAATATGCAGGATAGTAAACCGGTGAATGTTCCTATTCCCGTAGGTGTAAAGCTGTCTGCTGAACAGTGTCCCAAGACACAAGAAGAAGAGGAGTATATGTCTCGTGTTCCATATGCAAGTGCAGTGGGTAGCTTGATGTATGCAATGGTCTGTACTAGACCAGACATTGCACATGCAGTGGGAGTATTGAGTAGGTTTATGTCAAACCCAGGGAAGGAGAATTGGACAACAGTGAAGCGGGTTTTCAGATATTTACGTGGCACTAGTGATTATGGCTTGTGCTACCAGGGAAGACCAGGATTGGAAAGAATGTTGGACATTCGTGGTTTTGTTGATGCAGACTGGGCTGGAGATCTGGACCAAAGAAGATCTACAAGTGGGTATGTATTTAGCCTATTTGGAGGCGCAGTCAGTTGGATGAGTAAAAGACAGTCTGTAGTGGCTCTTTCAACTACAGAGGCAGAATACATAGCAGCCACTCATGCAAGCAAGGAAGCGGTTTGGTTGCAGAGATTGTGTTCAAGTATGGGGTTGGTACAGCAAGCTATAAGGATATACTGTGATAGCCAAAGTGCAATTTTCTTGGCTAAGAACCCTGCTTATCATTCAAAGACAAAGCACATTGATGTTCAATATCACTTTGTTAGAGATATGGTTGAGGCTAAAAGGGTGTTACTGGTAAAGGTGGACACTTTGAAGAATGCTGCAGATGCATTGATGAAGTCTGTGAGCACTCAGAATTTCTCTTGGTGTAGAGAAACAATGGGTGCTGAAGAATTGGCCAAATGACTAAGCTCTCTTGTGGCCCCCTGTGGAAAGAAAACAAGTGGGAGAATGTTGGGTATGTGTTATATTCTTTCCATGACTAGCCCCACGTGCTGTACGTTGCGCCGGCCGCAGCAGGGGGGTCACAAAGGGGGGGGGGGGGCAACCCCCCCTGTCGAGGTCCAGGGCAGCGCCCCGGCGAAATTTTTTTTGGTATGCGGTCCCACTCATATGCGGACCCACCCATGTTTTGTGCATGAGTTTACACATGGTTTTGGGGTACGATGGTTTTCAACCCCTGGTATTTTGTAGATCCGGTCAAGGGAAATACGGTTATGTTCTAATCCAGGGTTAATGGATTGGGGTTTATGTATGCTTCGGCATGTATATATATATGTGTTGTAACACTAAAAGGAATATAATGAAAAATCAAGCTGGTCGTCCCAATTTGGGATCCAGGGGAAAATCTCTATGTTTATCTGTTTTATGTTTTATGCTCTCGTTATTGTTTATTTTCTGTTATAAGATTCATGTGTAGATAATTTCTGTTCAGGGTTAAAACCTACACTTTTATCCTTCCAGAACAACCCTTGGAGGATTAGGTGTCCAACAATTAGATCTATGATCAAGAACACATGATGAAGCAACAATCAAGATATCTTGGAATTTTCACCTCATCATGAATTCCATGTATGTCTGTGTGCCATGCCATATCAACATGTGGAATGGAATGATGTATATTCAAAGAAAAGGAAAAAATGTAATGGGTTAAAGTCCAAGAGTCATATGTGGAATATAAAAGGTCACTTAGTTATATATGGACATAATCTATTTAGGAGAAGTACAAACGTCATATAGAGAAGTCCAAGGGTCATTTATAAGTTCAAGAGTTGTTTAGAAGTCCAAAGGACGTATTACAAGTCCAAGATTTATTAAGGTAAAACAATATTTAAGGGGAGATGAATGTTCATTCCTCTTGTTATAAAATCAACCTCATAACTGAAGAAAAAGGCTTTCAGAGACTTAAGCTTTGGAGAGATAGACTTTTTCTCTCTACTTTGCATATAAGAGAAAAGTATTATTTGGAGAAGCAATAAGTGACTTAATGTTCCACTATTGGAGCTAGTGCATAACCATTGTAACCATGTACTTGGATCTTTCACCTAATATTGAAGCTCTATGAGGCAACACAATTTCATTCATGTATTATGAATGTCTCAGGACTATTTTTTAGATGTTTTCTATATATATATTTTCAATATGTACTAAGAAAATTGAATTACTTCAATCGCCATGGTACATAAGTTATTGAACTTGGGTTGTATGTGTCTTGAATATCGTTTTGTCTATGTGAACTATTTCGATAGATAACTAACAATTTTTCCTTTGCCCAAGTCTCTCTCTTACATTAGTAATTTTACTTCCTTCTAGAGGCTCACTTTTGTCTCGCCCCTCATGAAGGTCTCCTGATGTAAACTTATTTTATTATTCAAGGTTTATGGATGTAACCTCTTGCGTTATCCATTGAAACCAAGAATAAACTTTATGTTATGGTGTCTAGGTCAATAATCCACATGGGCTCCTACTCCAAATGATGTGAGGTCGAATTGGGACTTCACATTGGGGACACCCCCTATATGTTAGTGATATCCATCATTGTCAACATTTTGGCGCTAGAAGGAGGGCCATTTGAAAAGATGGTCCTTTTGATTTTGTGTTGATTATCTTATATTTAATGGATCATACTCAACTTATAATCCTATAGTGTTTCTCTAACTTATCTCCTAGTAAAGTTTCAATCTCTACAAAAAAATTCATGCCTTGTCTCAATTCAGGTTTGATGGCGAGGGTGGTACATTTTTGTCCAAACAAATAAGTCATTTTCTTAGGTTTTGTAATTCTCATGAAATTTATTATGAATATGCTATGTGTATTCTATGATTAAGATGTCATATGTATTCTCACACTTGAATGTCATGTTAATCAATGATGTCATACCTTACCATCTTCTTCCATTCATTATTTTTGTCAATTTATTGAGATTCATACGATTATCATGATGTTTATAAAATAATTAAATGACTTAAAATGGAGCCTAATGAATCAATTGATTAATTTTCTAATGAATAGTTTCATCTATGTTATGATTTTCCTGAAGGAGGTTTGGATTAGGATTTATTTAAGAAAATGTTTGAACGTTTGGTTTTAATTTCTTTGAATTATTGTGAATCTAAACTCCCAGATGTTCCTCTCTCCCCAAATTTTGTAAATTGTGAGAAAACTCCAATATCAGAGGAGGAACCTATTGTTCCTTTCATTCTTTGTCCTCCCCATTTTCTAGTATTGATTTGTGTGCCTCCCTCTAAAAATGTTGATGTTTGAAAATATAGAAATCAAATTCTTGTTCAATCTCCTCAATATTCTTTAGCTTTTTATTGTGCAGATCTAGTGGAGGAAATATTTGAATGGTTCATGAAGTCTCATGTAAGGGTTAATACTTCCATTCTTGAAGATGATATTTACCCTCATAACTCTAGTCTTGAATTCTATTTTTATTCTTGTCCTCCTCTATCATACATTTCATATGATCCCTTGGCCATTTATCTTATTGATTAGTCTCTTGCAAATCGAAGTATCGACTAGAAGCGAGGTAGTCACATTTTAGAGATAGAGGAGTAGAAAGGTGATGATTAATTCAATCTTTCTTCTCTTTTTCAGAATTCTTCATGTCAAGGTAATGATCTACCATCCTTCGCTAATTTTGAATCTAGTAATCTCGGTGATGTCTTAAATAGAATTAGTTTTCCTGATGAAGTTAAATTCTTGGATTACATTCATTTTGTTGATTCTGACTACATCACTCTACATAGTGATGGTTCCCCTAGTGCACCTTTTCATCTTTCAATTTCTAAAGATAATTTTTTTTCAAAATATTTAGATCTTGAATCTAGTTCAGTTAAACAATATGTTCTTATTGGAACTACCCCTTCAGCTCACTATCCATTTTGTTACACCTTTTTTAACGAATTAAATTGTGATGGAGATACTCCATCTAAGGAGTTGGAGTTTGAATGGACACGTGGTAGTGATATTATTCATGATGAATAGGAAAGTAAAGTAATCATTGAGTATCCTTTACATCCCTTATCATTCTTAATTTTTCATGAAGAAAATTATTCTATTCAGGTTACTCATGATATTCGTTCAATCTATCCATATTTGGATATGCAATCAGAAGAACATTATGACTTGGGTAATCTATTTTCTAAATATCAATTTGACCAAATTAGTGAGGTAGATTTCTAAAATCTAGATAGTGGCGATCTAATCAAAATTATTGGTAGTAGATGTCCATAAACCATGAATAATTTGATTCAAGCCTAAAAATGTAATTCTACAATTATTGAAAGTCTCTAGACTGAGCACGAATTCGAGGAACTTAAAATTCCGTTGATGGTTATGTCAGGTTCTTGTTACCCTTGTAAATCCCTTGAACCAAATCATATTTGGATATTCTCGCAAAATTCTCTCCTTTGCATGATTTCATTAGATGTAAATCCCTTTTTCAAAGATGTTTAGTACTTCGTACATAGTTTCTCTAACTTTCAAGATTTGGTCTCCGATTAGATTGAAGGTATTAATTCAATTGATTTATCTTCATGAAAATATCTTATATCAAACTTATGTTTAGAATGTATACCTTTCATGGATAAGTGAAGATGTGGAGCTTATCATTCTAAAAATTATCTTTGGTCGTAGTATTTATACCTGTCACATACTTTTGAAAGTAATAAGTTCAAAATCCTTCTTGTGCACATTTCAATAATAATTGTTTTCTGCATGGAACCATATATCCTCTTCAGTGTCAATAAATGTTGGTGCTATTTCCTTACTCGATTTCAAACTAAGTGATCTTCATATTCTAATGGATGAGAATATTGCACCTTAATCAACTTAGCTTATCACGAAAACTACCATTCAATTAATAATTTTCCCACTAGTATATCCTATGATGGTTTTTGTACATCGGATGATATTTATGGTTTATCATTCCAATAATCATATAACTTTCAATTTTTTGAGTCATTTCAGCCTCCATTGATGGTTATGTCAGGTCCTCACTCTCCTCACAAGCTTTCTAAATATGATAAAAAAAAAATTTCTCGCAAGATTCCCATGCTGATTCCACACCATTAATTGAAAAATATTTCTCTCAAGGATTTTATGATCTTCAAGAGGATTTTTTTGAATTTAAAGGTCCAATCTATCATTACTTAGAAGCATATTACTTAGTGAGCCCTTTTGCTAAAAGAAATTTCTGATATCTCTTAATGTTTTCTAAGGAAGATAATACAAGTACATGTATATTCACAAGGAGCCATCAAGGTTTGTCTTCTTATGATTTTCATCGAAAGGGTTGTGTAAAGTCAGGTGTTATGACATATAATTATTCCTATCAGAAATACCTTCAATGTTTTGTGCAATATTTTCAAGCTTCTATCTCTTATGTTGCACATTATTATATATCGGTTGCAATTTCTCTTATCATTGTGTTTACAGGTCAAAAACAACAACGATGGCTTCATTACAAAGTTCATTACAATTATCCCTGACCTTCTAGCTAAGTAGGTTAGGATTAAGCTTAGTTGTATTTAGTTTCCCTTGCATTGCATCCAACATCTATTGTGCTCTCCATCAAGTCCCTACATTTGTTTGTTTTCTTATTGTATATTCTACATGTTGTTTTTATGTTCAACATCCATTTGATCAATTATTTTGGTTTTGTTTCATTATTTTGTCATGTATTTTACTTTTCTTTTGTTCAATAATAATTTTCAAGAATGATGATCCCATAGGATCAAAATACAATGTGGAAAAACTTTAAAAGGGTAGTCTTGATGACGAACAATGTTGGGCTAATATGTAACCTATTCTCTATCATGGGTTTACATGTCTTTGAAGTCAATGATGTATGAATGGAAAATATGATCCATGCAAATGAAAAGTATTTGGTGAAACTATAAATCTTGTATCTATTATAGGATATTCATTCCTCAACTTGGTATTGTAAGTAAATAAAGCTATCTTCAGTGTATTCCATCGGCCTAAGTAGAGAATGCTGGAGATCGATGCACGGCAAATTAAACAAATACGCAGCAAATAAATCAAGCACATAAAACACAGAGGTTTAACGTGGTTCACCCAACCAATCTGGGCTACGTCCACACAACATAGGCATCGGCAATTCTTTATTAATCAAACAGGAGATTACAAACTCACACACACTCTCCAAAACAAACGTATGGATACCTGTTTTATAGCAAGGAGAATCTAACAGCCTCATAAATCCTCTCAACTCAAATTCAGGATGCATTAACTCCCTCCCAACAAACTGGAGTTAATCTAGCAACAAATTCCTAATTTTTGTCACCTACTGAGATTTTTGACTATTTTAATAAAACTGAAAATCTCAACAATCTCCACCTTGACAACAATTAGCCTGATGCCCTGTTTCTTTATTATTTATTTTTTCTGCAAGCCAAGAGAAGCCAAACACCAACGCAACTTCTCTAACAAAACTGGTTTCGTGAACATGTCTGCACAGTTTTCCTTTGTATGCACCTTTTCAAGAGAGACTCCCCTTTCAGTAATAACCTGTCTTACAAAATGGTACTTAATTGGAATATGTTTTGATTTACTATGATAGGCCGGATTCTTAGCCAAATGTATTGCACTTTGACTATCACAAAGTAACCTGATGTTGTCCTGTAACCTACCAAACTCACCAAGCAAACCTTTCAACCAAATCGCTTCTTTGCAAGCATGAGAAGCAGCAATGTATTCTGCTTCAGTAGTGGATAAAGCAACAATGTTCTGTAGCTTTGACATCCAGCTGATAGCTCCACCTGCAAGAGTAAAGATGTACCCTGAAGTTGACCTTCTCTTATCCAAATCACCTGCAAAATCAGAATCAACATACCCGCAAACAAATTCACTACTCTTATTATAAGTAATACAATAACTACTTGTGCCTCTCAAGTACCGAAGCACCCATTTCACTGCTGACCAGTGTTCTTTACCCGGATTTTCCATGTACCTGCTGACAACCCCAACTGCATGTGAAATATCTGGTCGAGTACAAACCATCGCATACATAAAACATCCTACTACATTGGCATATGGAATTCGAGACATATAATCCTTTTCTTCATCTGTATTAGGACATAAACTGGAAGAAAGCTTAAAATGGGAAGCTAAAGGGACTGACACAGGCTTCACATTGTTCATTCCAAACCTCAAAATTATTTTCTCAATATACTTCTGTTGTGATAGCCACAGCTTACCATTGCTCCTGTCTCTGAAAATCTCCATGCCCAAAATCTGTCTTGCTGCTCCTAGATCTTTCATATCAAATGTCCTTGCCATCTGAGTCTTCAACCTGTTGATTTCTTCAATGCTTTTGTTTGCTAAAAGCATATCGTCAACATACAACACTAAGATAATGAACATGCCATTACTTAACTGCTTAAAGTAAACACAATGATCATATTCACTTCTTATATATTTTTGACTCAACATGAAAGAATCAAATTTCTTGTACCACTGTCGAGGCGACTGCTTCAGACCATACAATGACTTCTTGAGCCTGCAGACAAGTTTCTTATTGCGATGTTGAACAAACCCTTCCGGTTGTTCCATATATATTTCCTCATCTAAGTCTCCATGTAGAAATGCAGTCTTAACATCTAATTGCTGCAACTCTAAATCAAGCAAAGCCACTAATGCTAACACAATTCTAATTGAGACAATTTTAACCACTGGTGAAAAAATCTCATGAAAGTCAATACCGGCTTTCTGAGAAAACCCTTTTGCAACCAGTCGCGCTTTGTACCTGTCCTCCGTATCATTCACACCTCGTTTCAGCTTGTAAACCCATTTACACCCCACAGTTTTCCTGTCTTTCGGAAGCTCAACCAGATCCCATGTGCCATTCTTACCTAAGGCCATCATTTCTTCCTTCATGGCTGCTTTCCACTTGTCACTTTTCGAACCTTCTATAGCTTCCTGATAGCACAGAGGTTCATCATCGTTAGCGGTCAAAGCAACTGAAGTAACATAATCATCATACCTTCTAGGAGGGCGTTTGATTCTTGTAGACCTCCTTAAGGATGTTTCTGGTGCTTCCACAATTGGCTGACTACCATATGTAGGAACTTCTTCATGATCACCATCTGAGACCTGTTCATGACCTACATCTGAACCCTGTTCATAATCTGATTCTGAAACCTGTTCATGACTAGAATCTGAACTATGGTCATCATGACTATCATTAGAAGTGCTGTCAAACTGAATGTGCTGAAAATCAAATACATCATCCTGTTTCAATTTACTATCTACATCTAACTATACAAGAGAGGATTCATCAAACTTTACATCTCTGTTGATGATGATTTTGCGGGTAGTAGGATCCCACAATCTAAATCCCTTTGTTCCATCACCATACCCAACAAAGATATACCATTTTGATTTTGGATCTAATTAGTTCGCTGATGTTTAGGCACTAGAGCATATGCATCACAACCAAACACTCTGAGTTTAGAATAATCACAAGGGTGACCTTTCCATACCTCTTGAGGAATCTTGCAACCTATCGCTGTCGATGGCGACCGATTTATCACATAACAAGATGTTGCCACTGCTTCCGTCCACAACTCCTTTCGCAACCCGGCGTTACTCAGCATACTCCTTGCTCTCTCCAGAAAAGTCCTGTTCATGCGTTCAACAACTCCATTTTGCTGAGGAGTATAAACCGTGGTCTTATGTCTCTCGATCCCTGCATCCTTGCAATAGCTGTCAAACTCCTTGGAAGTAAACTCACCACCATTGTCAGTTCTTAAACATTTTATAGTTCTACCAGTGATGTTTTCAACCAATGCTCTAAACTGTTTGAAAATTGTAAAAACATCAGACTTCTTTTTCATCATGTAGACCCACACCTTCCTAGAAAAATCATCAATGAACGACACAAAATATGACGAGCCACCATATGACGTTGTAGGGGCTGGTCCCCAAACATCTGAATGGATATAATCAAGTATGCCTTTACTAGTATGTTTGCCTGTTTTAAATTTTTGTTTACTTTGTTTGCCAAACAGACAATGTTTACAGAAATCTAACTTTCCAGACTTCATATTTGGAAGTAACTTGCGATCAGCCAAAATTTTCAACCCTCTTTCACTCATATGCCCCAATCTTTGATGCCATAAGTGAATGGAACTACTGTCATGTTCAGACACCGTAGACACATGATCTGACCCTGTTCTTCCTTCTAATTGAAACAGATTTCCTACTTTCTTAGCCTTCATTACTAGTAAGATACCTTTATAGATTTTCATAACTCCACCTTGAATTACAGTTTTATATCCATTTGAATCAAGTGCTCCTAATGAAATCAAATTTTTTCTTAAATCTGGTACATGCCTCACATCATTTAATATTCTAGTTGTACCATCAAACATTTGTAGTTGTATGCTTCCAATCCCCACAATATTACATGTTACATCATTACCCATGTACACAACTCCATCATTAATTGATTTATATTCCTTAAACCATTCTTTATGGATACACATGTGGTTTGATGCACCGAAATCTAACAACCAATGTTGACCATGATTTGACACATTAACTGATAATACTTCATCACTCATACCTGAACCAGATGTCGAACCTGTATCTGTCGCATTTGCCTCCTTCTTCTCTGTCGAAGAATCTGCTTTAGAAGTTTGCTGCTGTCGCTTCCAGCAGTCCTTCTTCAGGTGTCCAGTTTTCCCACAATGCCAACACTTCACCTTTGTCTTCTTCCCTTTTGACTTTGAACGCGAATCGCTGCGTTTACCAGAGCGTCTTTCTCTAGAACGACCTCTAGCCATCATTGCCTCTGATGTAGAGGTGTCAGCATTCGACCGCTTCCTGGTCTCCTCGGACAACAAAGCTCCAACCACATCATCAAACTCAAGGATGTCTGCAGTACTAAAGCTTATGGAAGTAACAAAGTGATCCCACGATTCGGGCAATGAACACAATAGAGTTATTGCCTTATCCTCTGAATAAAATTTTACATCTAGACTTTGTAATTGTACCAAAAGAGTATTGAAAACATTCAGATGGTCAGTAATCGAGGTACCTTCCTTCATTCGCAAACCATAAAGCTGTCGCTTCAGGAGAATCCGATTTGTCAAGGATTTCGTCATGTAGAGCTTCTCAAGCTTCGACCACAAGCCTGCGACAATCTTCTCTGACACAATGTTGAACAGAACGTCATCCGCCAGACATAACCGAATTGCGCTCAGAGCTCTGTCATCCAACTCATCCCATTCATCCTCCGTCAAGGAAGAAGGCTTTTTGCTTTTCCCCAACAGTGCTTTCGCCACGCCTTGTTGAATCAACAGATCGTGCATCTTAACCTTCCAGATCTCGAAATTGTTTTTGCCATTAAACTTCTCAATTTCAAAACAAGCACTTTGAGTTTTCGCCATCTTGTATCAGCAAAAAACACAATAATCTCCAGAACCCAACTTTAAATAAAGAATGCCCTTTTAAAAAAAAAAATATTTCCTTTCACTTTTAAAGTGCCTTTCATTTGATACCATATGCAAATGGCAATATTCAAATCAATTTTTAAATGCCACCCTTCACCTTATAAAAAAGGCCTTTCACTTAAAACCAAATGTAAATGGCATTTACATTTTTAAACATTATAAAAAAAGACTTTTTAATAAAATTGATTTCTTCCAAATCGACTTTTTTTTTTAATCAAAACTCCAAATCGATATGTGACCTTTTTAAAAACTCCATATGTGACCTTTTTTAAAAATTCCAAAACGATTTCTTCCAAATCGACTTGTATAAAAACGCTTTTACTCAAATCACTTAAAAAAAAATTACACCGCTCAAACTATGTGAAAACCAACCGTATGCTGATACAACGTAGAAGCTCAATTTTTCAAGCAAAGTAGAACAATACTTCCCTCCACGCAGCGAACAAAGATCACCGCCCACTCATCAATCATTCGCGCCAACAACTCTACGCACCCTACCTCCACGATGATGGACAAACCAACCTCCACGCAGCTGGAAACAACGACCCCCACACAGCAGTGGACAGCAGTTCAACTCGACCAAGTCTGGTATGTCAACCTTCAGTCCGGTCCAGGCATTAACACGCAGGCTCAGCCAGATCCACGCGGCTTCTCTGGTCAGCGTGTTGGTATGTTGGGCGATTAGAGTTTTAATACACTCCGTAGCACTGTATGTCTATGCGCTGGAAAACAGCACGCACTCGCAAGGTCCAACAATTGCTCATATACGCATGTCCAAGAATCACATATATGCATGTGTAGGCATCGCCCCAACCACGCACCCAAGAATCAGCACCAGAAAACAATGCTCCATGCAGGTGGAACAAACGACCTCCACGCAGCCTTGAACAAGCATAGCGCTCTCTCACAAAGACTTTCCTAGGCACACACTACTGTCAACCCCGCGCCACGCCTCCAACTGCTCCGATACCACTTGTTGGAGATCAGAAGCACAGCAGATTACTAAAACAAATACTCAGCAAATAATCACGCACATAAAGACACAGCGATTAACGTGGTTCACCCAACCATTCTGGGCTACGTCCACACAACATAGGCATAGGCAATCTTATTAATCAAACAGGAGATTACAAACTCTCACACCATCCAAAACAAACGTATGGATACCTGTTTTATAGCAAGGAGAATCTAACTGCCTCATAAATCCTCTCAACTCAAATTTAGGATGCATTAACTCCCTCCCAACAAACTGGAGCTAATCTAGGAACTAATTCCTAATTTTTGTCACCTACTGAGATTTTTGCCTATTTTAATGAAAAACATAAAATCTCAACACATGTCAATTTTACAAAGGTTTTATGTCTCTAGGCGAGTTTGGCTAAGTTTAGCCAATTCAACGGTCTCCAAATGTGTAATTGTTATCTAAAATCATCCACCTTCACCATCATATTGATTTTATTAATTCCATATACTTTTCAAGAATTTACAAAATGTAGGTAATAATTTATAAAGAAGGAAAATAATTATTTGTAAAACATATTTGTACTTTTAATGAGTATTTTATTTAATTAATAGAAAAACACAAACTCTTTTACTTTAGCTTTTAATTCATAAGAAACATAATTGATTTTTAGTTCTAAATTTGCAAGAAATATACGTTGAAATGTAAGAAACAAATATATAACAACTATACCTTTAAATGGCACAATAGAGTAAACATTTTTACATAATAGTTGTCATCCATGGACGAGACTTCATTAGACTATCATAATAATTTTATGAGTTCTTAGGTCATTCATGGTTTAGGTTCATTTAGTCCTCTAAATTCACTACAATTTTTTTTTAATATAAAGTAGTTCAACTCATGTAACTCTATACATAAATTGAATTAAATTTTTTGGTAATCATTTCGCTCATTTTAGTAATTAATATATATATTTTTTTTGTGTAAATCAATTACACAAAATCATAATTAAAACTAGGACAAAAAAATCAATTTAGTTAAATTTATACATAAATTAAATTAAATACTTCTGCAATCACTTAATTCAAATTGATAATAAAATAATATTTTTTTTATAAATATGTCTGATAAAAACTACATTACCCTATGACATTTGTTTTAATAAAATTTTTTTACTAGTAATTACATGTACTTCCATAAATTTACATGTACTTCTTGTAACTGTGTTACATATTAGGGTTCCCAGCATAAATTTACCTGTACTTCGTGTACCTCTTTTACATATTAAGGTTTCCACCATAAATTTACTTCCATGTATACAACGAGTAGCCAAAGAAGCCGAACTTTGAGTTCAGCGTTATGTGCATAGTCCTAGAAGTATGTATTTACACCCTGTTTGTATATTTGTTCTTTACACACTGCTACAGCAATTTTTTGTATCTGCGGATAAAATATTTATTTTCAATATTATATATATAAAAATTAAAACATAAGCTTTGTATCAAGAGGTTTGACAATTTTGGTATGGGAGTTACCACTTAAAAAGAATTATTCTATATTGCATTCAAGCTTAATAGCTTAATGTGTGATTTTCCCTTGTTACAGCCTCAAAACGAATTTGGGGTGAGAAAGAGTTGGCCAAATTTTAAAAGAGAATTATTCTTTATTGCAATTATCTGAATTTACCATCATTCCAACGTTACAAACAAATTTGGGGAAAGAGAGTTCTCAAATTTTAAACGAAGTGTTAATTATTGCATAATTAAAAAAAATAAAAATTTATAATATAAAAAAATTAATTATGTTTAGAAGAGTGTTAATTTTGGAATATAAGTTTTCAAATTTTAATTTAATTAATTATTAGGTGAGTAAAATAAATTTAACATCTATGAAATATATTAGAAAATTTATGTTGATGGGTTGTTTATTTTGGAATAAAATTTCAGAGTTTTAATTTAATTACTACTAATTATTAGATAGATGATTACACTATTTTTTCCCTTTTAATTAGATTGATTAATTAAAAATGTCATACAAACAAAGTATGAATATTGATAATTCATAGTATTGTCATGCAATATTATAACAAACTTCATATATAAATTAAAAATCTCCTTGATAAAATGGAAGCAAATATCTATAATTAAAAAATTTGTTCCATATTTTTTAACTTATATACTAATTTTTATAATAATAATATTAGTTAGTTAAAATAAAGTTAGAATTTAATAAGTTTAAAAAAAAATAAAAAAAATAAAAAAAATAACAATGTGAGATATATATTTTGATACTTATTAGTCCTTGAAAAATATTAATTTAGTATTTACTAGTGTAAATTATAATGTTTAACTTTATAAATGAATAAATTATTTTTTATTATTATTGAAAATATCAATTTGTTAACATTTAATTGGATTAAAATTTGGATATATTATTTAAGTTCCTTCCAAATCCATTGTGTCATTTCATTGATAAAGTTTGCTACCCCTCTCGGGGTATCCATGGTCATCATGCTTTTGACAACAGATATTGTAACCCTATTTTTAGATAGATTGAAGATATAATTAAGCAAAACTGATAAAGTTTGTTATCCCTCTTGAGTTCGTTAATATAACTATTTATCTGATTTTGTTACGTTCATTTATGAGTTTTTTTTTTCATTATATCTTAAATATGATTTTCTTTGATGTTATGTATTTCATTTTTCTTAATATTTGTGCAATTTAATTTTCAGTATTATTTATCATTTTTCACAAAATTTGTGGTAGAATGATTTTTTTTATTTGTATTTTATTTTGAGTGATATAACACCATTCAACTTATAATCAATTTATAATCATACTAGCATAATTTCATTTCATCATATTAAAAAAGATTCTCAAATAATTATATTTTATTCTAAATAATATAGCATCATTCAATTTATAATCATACTCACATAATTTCATTTTATTAAATAAACAAAATTCTCAAAATTCCATTCCTTTGCATATATAATGATACACTGATATACATAGAGTCACCCCACCAACACCATCACCATTATAGATTTTATAAACTATAATAACTAGAAATTGCACCAAGAGGCGCAAAGGAACGCCGGAAGGCAGTAGATATGTAAGGGAAGTAATTTTGTGAAAACAAAAATTTTGTGACGATATGGAATATTGGATTTTAAACTGTCAAACATATTTTCTGTTTGTGTTATCCCTAGCTAGGTAATATAAATTGTGTATGTAAATATGAAAATGTATTGAATTTGTGTCTATGTAAATATGAAAATGACTTTGGAATAAAATTATGTGAGTATGAGGATCGTAGTTGGACATAAATAATGAGTGATGGAAATAGGAAATGGGGTAGCAAAATGGAAAGGAAAGCATATATTTTGAAAGAACAGATAATATTTTTTTGAACAAATTATAATTAAGTCATTCATGATAATAAGTATGTATGCCATTTAAATTTTCTGAAAACATGTAAATGAGAAGAAATTGGGGTAAGCGATTTCCTATTGAAATTTGCCAGCGGAATAAAAAGTTAAAAGCAACTTATTGGATTTTAAACTGTGACTAAAATCTTTCTGTAAAAATCACATCAAAATAGATTAGGTCGACATGTTTTGAACCAGCTAGTGTGGTTCATCATCAGAAGAAGATGGAAAATCTGATCAAGTAACTTCTTTAAATAGAAAGTATAGCTCCTACTAGCCGTTTGTAAAATAACGGCTAGTTTGACTCAAATAATTAAAATTAATTTATTTTATTTTAGAAAGAGTAAACCAAATGATCAAAGTTTATAAGTTGAATTTTAAATATTTATATTTATTTTAATAAAAATAATAATTATTAATTTAATATTATTAAATTTTAATTTAATTTATTTTTATTTTTATTTTTTTTAATCTTTATTTTATTTTATTTCTATTTATTTATTTATTTATGTATTTTATTTTTATGTTTTAATTAAAAATTTTATTTATCTATTTATTTCAATGCACATAAATCATATGTATATGCCCCTTGTTATGAATTCGGTCTTCAATATTATAGTGAAACCTTATATTAAACCCACCCGATAGGCCCTTGGTAAATTTAAATAAACCCTCGAGCTATATCTCCTTATATATATAAGTCTTGGTCGTTTTAATAAAACGCTTTGTATATAATCAGATCTTTTCCTTTGTATATTGTATCGAATGTTGTAACTCGACAGACAGCCTGCTCAACGCGCTTTCTAAGGTTTGAATGTAATATAATAAAACACGTTCATACTCCGGCCTCATCACCTAACACTATACAATGGTTCAACCCCTTTTTACCGACGAGAGCTCATAACGAGACCTTAATATAATGCAACCTTGGACTTGTAATATTACCCACAATCACATTGTCAACACAAAAATTCATAGCATACTATGCTTATGGGTCCCACACACCAAGAATTGTTAAATAAGCATTAAATTAATGTAAAACCATCAGTCATACCTTGGACTAACCTTCGTTCAATTCTCTGCGTGAATGTCGTCGGATCGATCACCCGCGAGGTTGGATGGACCGGGTTATTCTCGCGTTTTTTCTTGGGTCGACGGATAGCATTCTGAAAAAACGCGATATCGGTGGTATCATCTCGGTGACGTGGAAAAATATAATAGGATCGGGTTTTTTTTCGATGGTTTCTCCCCCACCCAAAAGCAGTGCGAAATAAGTTGTAATAGTTTCAGAAACCACTCCTGGAATTGGAACAGCAACTAACTAAAATTTCCACCATGGTTAACGCTTTCCTCCGTATGAAATCGTCTCATTAACTTTGTGGTTAATGCTTCAACAATATCATTTAACAAATAAAACGCAAGGTTAGTTCCTCCAATAGACTAGTTATCACTATCGATAGAGTTCAATGTTCTTTGGGCTAGCAAAGTATGACAGGAGTTTTGTTTCAACAGAGATTAAATATTCTTTGGCAGAAAGAGTACAGTAATGGGTTCGCTCCTTGACGGAGTCTATATCCGACCCCTCTCAGGATTCAACATAACTATAACATGTTCAATTTCGTGCGCTAAGTGCATGAGCCCCAAACTGGACAGAGATAACCAAAAGGAGATTTTGGTCAGAATTTTCTCTCAATCATAATCCTTGGAATGCCCATGGTTACCCCTAAATACTGTTGCCAGTGCAATTTCTGATTCATTCAAACACAGATTCATGCTAATATTGCCCTTACCTAAGCCTATTTTCCATTATCATATTGGTTTTGGAATTGCATGTGGTTATTTTTTTGTGATATTTATAATATCTGTAAGTAATTATCTGATTTCAAAAAGCTTGATTTCGGTAAGATATTAATATATTGTGAAATTCATTGAGAAATATGAGGCCTGTGCTGTTGGAAAATTTTCTAAATGTGAAATTTTAATGTCAATAGCTTGTATGATGCTTATTAGGATAATGATCCAGATTTTGTTACTGGCTTTTGATCTGAATCTAAGTACTATAATTTTGACATGGAATTATACATTATCTAGTTGTTGTATTACATGTTTACAATAATAACAGTAAGAGTAAAAGGAAGGATATTTAGTAGGAGAATAAGTGTTGTGATTTCTAAGCGGTTAGAAGGTCACCTCAAAAATAATATGCTTGAGAAAAATTCCTTTGTTGTATAAAGAGTAACACTAAATTTTAAATCTAGGATTATAGTAGAAAGGTAGCATATAACTAGAACTTTGCCTATTAATCACGATATTATCGCATATTTCCCGAGTGAAATTACAATAGAATATTCATTATAGAGGAGTGAAAAATCGGAACAACGCACATATGAAGTAGATTTCTGGGTCTGTGACCTTAGTCACCTTAGTTACTAGGTTCAAGGGAATTATCCACCACAAAACTTGTTAGTAAAGTAATAACAATTTCGTTGAAGGAATTAAATTATATATTCTGGTGGATAAACTGTAGGGATCAATATACTTTGAACCTTAATTAGTGTTAACATGATTTTTTGATCTAGTGAGGAACAATATGGAAGTAATAAGCATTAGTGTGAAATTGTTATGCTACCATCATAGCTACTCGAACCTTTAAGGATATCAGGAGCTACAAATTTATGAATACTGGTTTAAATGAGAACATTGATTATCAACCCCACCAATACTATCGGTTTTTAATTAATAAGGCAAGTAAATCCCGTAGGATGAATGTTAAAAGGGGAAACTGAAATCGCGTACCTATTCGCCAAAGCACTATTTCAAATACCACATCTGATACATTATTTTTAAATGCTCTAAGTTCATATTTCAAGCACATACAACACTGTAAATGCATCGACATAATATAATTAAATGAACGAAATTTTATAAGCCCATTGGTCGTAGATAAAAACTGTTACACTTCCCTTTCGGGTACATATACAGTAGAAAAAAATACTAAATCTTCATATTAAAATAACAGTCACACAAAAAGGATTTAAGAAAATCTAACACTATCCGAGAATACAATTGTTGATATATTCAGAGCATAAATAAAATCAAAAGACCCAATATATATATATATAACCCTACAAGTCATCATGGTTGACACATACGCAGAAGCAAAGTGTAGAAAGGTCTAGACATCAATCTCTTAAGATACACAACTTTATAAATATTCTTAGCTCAACAAAAAGGAACAGAAAACATATATATCCAGAGTATCCTACAGTTAAAATTTGCTGAAACGAAACTCTGTTAGGCTTGACCATTGACTTCTTAAGATAATTACAGTCCTTTCCTCAAGTTTCAAATAGGCAATAGTAGTAATGCGAATGTACTAATCCAGGTAGACCGAGGAAAATACCTCGTGAATAATAAAACATATAACCGAACTGAAAATATAAACAACTAAATTGGGTGTGAGTTGGAATCCATAGAAGCCATTTTGGAACCTCACACTGGAACAGAAAACCTAAGAGGATGGTATAGCGCAGAGCCCGAAGTCAATGTCATAGGTGGTGTACCTCGCCTTGATAATGAAAATCCCAAGAGCTTCTCAAGATTCTCAGGACCAGTATATGAAAGACCAACCTGAGTGCGAGGAATATTCTAGAGATGTGCGTGAGTCCAAACCCTTGAAAAGGAATGCCAACTAGAGTCAAGAAAACATAGAACTCACCTGGAAAATACACAGTGGAAATTGAATTAGGACTAACACTAGAGTGTATAAGTTTAAAAACAGAAAGCTACGAGCTATGGTAAATGAATTACTTGGGATTAATGCACAACAAAGTACCAGTTCCTGTTTGGTTCAGACTTGGCTCAACATATGGCAACCTTTGAATGTATTGGTCCCATAATTCACATATATATATATATTGACCACAACGTATATAACTTACTACGCTTAGCCTTTGGTTAAAATATCAACTACCAGCCGCGCTAACATCCCATTCAATGATACCATTCGAATTTCATAACCCCGAACTCCATATACGCTCGGTCCCACATATTAATTAACTTATAAACAGTGATCAAATTAATCAACGTTGGGCCATACCTTGGATTATTCTTCGTTCAACTCCCTATGCGATGGTCGTCCGATCCATCACTCTCCATATTGAACGCTCCTCGACAAAATCACGTTTTTTCAACAGACGAAGTTTAACACCTGAGAGTTTCGCGATATGGGTGGTATTCAAATAATGCCTCTGCCTTACGTGTCACGCCAAGACGCACATCGCGTAATTTTGACAAAATTTAATTACAGCTTTCCTGTCGCGCGATACTGCCTGTATTGTTCTCCAAAACTGCTTCACTATTCAATGTCATGGTTCCACCGTATCTTTAGGGTTCCAGTTCATTTCTTCTGCATTTATACATTTCCTATCCATGAATCATCGCATCCTTAATTAGTCTCCCATAGAAGCTCAGAACAGTCCTTATGCCTACACTCTAGATGTCAACTCCAACATAGGATTTCACCATACTCACATATATGATTCGGAATCCTCGGAAGGGACCAAAGTCCTTCCTCAGATAGCGAACACTAGATTTCAATCTACTACCTATGCTTCACACAGATTTCAACTCAGTCCATTTAAAACACCCAACACCAGTGAGCGCACGGTTTGTTTCTATATCAAATTTCAGTGTTTATGAACACAATAGACCCCCTTATGTGGCCGTAAGGTTGGGTCCTCCCTCACACAGGTTTGATTATATATATGATTCGAGCTGGCCCATACTCTCAATGGAAATTGGAATGGACAGGCGTCTTCCTTCTCGTCGATGCAAATATACATTAAAGTGGCATCTAAACTAGCACAGGTTGTATATATTCCAGGAATTCCACCTTCTTCACGAAGATCAATCCTTTTAGTGATCGATCTTCCCCAGGTGCTGTAAACTCAATTTATATCGATTCTCTATTTCCCCTAGAGTCTCTAATTCGCCCCATTATCACAGAGTTTACGCATGAAATGGATGCTGCATGAACCTTTGTACATTGAAAGAAGGTTCTAGGGTACATTGATGGTAATCAATGGCCTGGTTCATACTCTGATACGCGTAGAGGATGTTGTTACCATCGCACAAGAAATCTTGCTTCCGACATTTCCATTCATGGTCTCTGCAACAACGAGAAATGGCCACGGTTCTGCGAAGTTCTTCTAGAGAATTTGATTACTCAAAGGTGCCTCTAATTCTGTTTATTCCGGCAGCTCACGAGTTTGTTTGGAGTTTTTTCTCGCACACCCAGGATTGAGTCGCAGCAACACCAATAGTAGTTACAGTATCCCACTCGGTGGACAAAATCGTAGGTGAGTATTTTCTTGCTTGTCCGCCCAGGGTTGAGACGCGGTAGCAACAACTATGACGTATGGTTCGAGCAGTAGCAATGACGTCTGGTTCGAGGTTGCCGACTTGGAAAGAATGGGAGAATGACAAGAAGAGAGAGTGGCGAAGGTGAATCTAGAGGTGAGAGCGGTGAAGGTGAATCTGGAGGTGACAGTTGGCAATTTTTTATTTGACATAAGGGTGATGAGAAAATGATTTGATTGGGTGGGGTGAACAGTGTTTGCTCAGCGCACTCCAACAAAGAAAACACCTCCGCGTAATTATATTTTCGTGGTTAATAATTTCTAAACTTTATTATGGTGTTGTTGTTAATACTTGTGCTTATGCATATCCACTGACACCATCATGAAATTTAATTATATATTATTGTTATTAATAATTTATGAACTGTATTATAGTATTGTTGTTAATGGTTGTACTTGTCAATACTCTTAAAAAGATCACCCACTTGTTTTGTGTGCTGGTTTGCCAATCTTATCACACTGTTAATTATTCAATTTCACGTTTCTAGAATTAATTTAACACTCTCCTTTTTCCTTTTGTGTAGCGTTTGCATGTACACACTTTGCTAGGATAGGGATACTCAAAGTCATATGGATCAATGAAGGAGGATATCGATATGGATATGAAGGTGAATAATTGAGGAGTATCCAAATTCAACACATGGAATTTTGCTTCGGCCCTTTGTTTGAACATAAAATAATCAATACTTAATACTAGGAATATATGTCATGTTGCGGGAGAAGACTCTATTTATGTGTGTATTTTTAGCGCCTTCTTTAGCTTTGTACGGTTAAGGATATTTCTTATATTGTTGTTGCTGGCACCACCATCGACCAAAGGATATATTTTATCAATTTTGTTTTGGTTGAATGGGAAATGTTTTATCTAATTTTTTATAATTTTAATTCGAATTTAGTAACAGTGCCAATTTGATCCTAGTAAATATGCCATAACGTACTTTCAGAGTTTATGAAACAGGTTCCAACTTTTATCATCCAGCGACTCAATAAAAACAACCGCAAAGTATTAGGCGAAGACAAAATCAGTTAACTAATATTTTAAATATTTAATTAAATTAAACCAAAACTTGATAGGAGTTTAACAAATATTTTAACTTTTATTAGTTTTTGGTAGTCACAAAAATTCCATCAGAAAGCCAGAATTCTTTTCAAAAGAAGAATGGATGATCATCCAAGTTGTAAGATTTTATAAACTTGTTTTCAATATCAATATTTTATAATAATAAGTATTTATTTAGTTTTTTTTTTATCAAATGAGTTTATACTCACAAATAATGTTATGGAGTGGGACAAATAATATAATCTTTATAGTTATATAAAATAAAGTTACCTGGAATTGAGTAAAAAAAATATTTATATTTGCGTTGAGTATTTTCATTTTATTTTTTTCGTAGTATCATGTCTATTTACCTCTAGTTACATGTATTTTGTTCACAATTTTTTTTTTTTGTAAAGTATGTATTTTATGCATATAATTTTTGGTTTAAATGTATTATTAATTGAGCTTTATTTATAGGTTTCTAGAATTTTATGTAAGACGAGTAAACATTTTTTATTTGTATTTATTTATGTTTTTATGATTAAATTTGATTATATATATCTTTTTAAACTTAGAGTAATTAGTTTGTATTTTAATACATAATTTTTTAATAAACTGTTAAGTCCCTATATTAATAGTGTAGTCCCTTATTATGTGAGTGTAGCCCCACTTATTGTTATTGTTGTACCCCTATAACCCCCATATTGTTATTATTTTGCCCTTACATTATTATTCTCAGGTCAGCTAGGATTACATTGTGGCCCACTAGGATTATATTGTGGCCCCATGGACTCCTATATATAGAAGGAGGTTTTGTTCATTTGTATCAGCCAAGAATTGTTCATTTATGTAATGTATTGGAGGTTTCCCCCTCGAAGTGGCTTATTTCTAAGGCGTTGATATCTCTTTTCTTCTATTTTTTCATTTGGTTACACAACATTTGGTATCGAGCTTTGGATTCTAGGGTTTCGCTGCTCCAAACAAGTCATCATGGCATTTTCGCAATAACTTTTTTCTATGAAGTTTCAGAAGCTGAAATTTTTAGGTTGCGAAGCCAAATCCTTAGGAAGATTGTCTAAAAATTTCGGAGGCTTGATTGCCAATATTTTCGGAGATGATGCATGGAAGTGCAGGTCTTACTGGGCTCATGAGGTCATCGTGGAATTTAGCTGTAGCACTCTACGAAAGGTTGAAATCAGAAATTCGTATGGGTGTCTGAAAAACTGAAGTCTGGAAATTTGTTAAAAAAATTTCAGGCTTGAGTTCACAACATTTAGATATGATCTGTGGAATGTGGTGCTTTTTCAGGCTCCCGAATTTCATCTCAAAGAGGTGATCGTGGGAAAAGATTCATAACTTTCTCTCTCTAAGCATCATATTGGAGTTCCGTAAAAAGTGGTCACAAGTACGCAGACTGTAGTTTCTTGGCTATCAATTTCAGGGCCGAAGGATGAAACAATGACATGTGGAAAGTCGTACAAGTTTGCTCTACTGAACCAGTCCATAATTAGGTCATTGTGGGAGATTGGACACAACTCTATCTTGGAGAATCCAAATCAGGTTAGACCTGTGGAATTCGAAAGATAATTCATAGGGCTACGTTGGTACCAAAATTCAGATATTGAATTGTTGCAATCACAGAGATAATCCAATTTCAATATCGAGCTCCTCAAAAGCAAGAAAAAGGTGTATTTTTTTTTCGAATTGCATAAATCTTGTTTGAAAAATCAGTTTGAAGTGATTCCAAGGGCCTATTGAGCATATATTTCAGTATTTCGTTCTGAAATACCTCCTAAAAAGAATTCAACACCCATTAAGCCCTCAGAAATCTATACTATGATGCATGAAGTGGAAGAATTGCAGTATGAGATATCAAAATTATGGTACCAAGTGTAACAAATTTCGATCTTACGAAGAGCAACTGAAGATGACATAGATGGTTTAAAAGAAGAAATGGAGGCTAAGTTGGATGGTTTGAAGGATAAAATAATAGATAATATGGATGATAAATTAGTGGAAGATGACATCGAGCATCAACAAAAAGTTCTCCAACTCTCAAAGGATAACCTAACTTTGGTGCAGAATCTAATGAAACAACAGGAATATCAACATCACATCGAAAGAAGTTCTGAAGCAGTCACAAAAACAAGAACTCGACAAGTACGATCAATTTCAGAGTATCTCAACAAGTGGAAGAACTTTCCTATAGAAGATTCCACATGGGAGGATCAGAATTTTATACAGAAGCATCAAGAAATAATCAAGCGTTGAGGACAACACTTGTTTGAAGGAGAGGGGCATGTTAAGTCCCTATATTAATAGTGTAGTCCCTTATTATGTTAGTGTAGCCCCACTTATTGTTATTGTTGTACCCCTGTAACCCCCATATTGTTATTATTGTGCCCTTACACTATTATTGTAACCCCCATTTGGTACCAAAATTCAGATATTGAATTGCTGCAATCACAGAGATAATCCAATTTCAATATCGAGCTCCTCAAAAGCAAGAAAAATGTGTGTATTTTTTTTTTTCCGAATTGCATAAATCTTGTTTGAAAAATCAGTTTGAAGTGATTCCAAGGGCCTATTGAGCATATATTTCAGTATTTCATTCTGAAATGCCTCCTAAAAAGAATTCAACACCCATTAAGCCCTCAAAAAACTATACTATGATGCATGAAGTGGAAGAATTGCAGTATGATATATCAAAATTACGATACCAATTGCAACAAATTTTGATCTTACGAAGAGCAACCGAAGGTGACATAGATGGTTTAAAAGAAGAAATGGAGGCTAAGTTGGATGGTTTGAAGGATAAAATAATAGCTAATATGGATGATAAATTAGTGGAATATGACATCGAGCATCAACAACAAGTTCTCCAACTCTCAAAGGATAACCTAACTTTGGTGCAGAATCTAATGAAACAACATGAATATCAACATCACATCGAAAGAAGTTCTGAAGCAGTCACAAAAACAAGAACTCGAAAAGTACGATCAATTTTAGAGTATCTCAGCAAGTGGAAGAACTTTCCTATAGAAGATTCCACATGGGAGGATGAGAATTTTATATAGAAGCATCAAGAAATAATCAAGCATTGAAGACAACACTTGTTTGAAGGAGAGGGGCATGTTAAGTCCCTATATTAATAGTGTAGTCCCTTATTATGTTAGTGTAGCCCCACTTATTGTTATTGTTGTACCTCTGTAACCCCCATATTGTTATTATTGTGCCCTTACATTATTATTGTTAGGTCGGCTAGGATTACATTGTGGCCCCACTAGGATTATATTGTGGCCCCATGGACTCCTATATATAGAAGGAGGTTTTGCTCATTTGTATCATCGAAGATTTGTTCATTTATGTAATGTATTGGAGGTTGCCCCCTCGAAGTGGCTTATTTCTAAGGCATTGATATCTCTTTTCTTCTATTTTTGGAGCTAGTTACCCAGCATAAACACATTTTGTTAATGTTTTTCAACCTCCTTCTATGATTGCTTAACTAACTTTATAACCCATATAAAAATTATCTAAAATTATTACTCCTATTTTTTAATTTACTATTTATAGAATAGATAACTTTCTTCTAGGATTCTTTAAATAACTTTATAGGTCAAACAACAATTTAATAAATAGGTTGTTGTTACTATCTTTTCTCATGGTTTTCTATTTCTCATGCTCATGGTTTTCTATTTCTCTACACAAGAGTTTTAAGAATAACAATGATATTACCCAAGAAGAAAATGTGAGTATTACATGAAATGATTATATTTTTATTACAAGTATCTTTATGATTTTTTAATAACACAAAGTCATCTACATAAATTAATAATAACCCAACATAACTTATTATATGTATATTTCCTTTATTTTTTATGATTCAATTTTCTAACTAATTTATATATAAATCAAAACATATTTATATAATAAATCAATAAATACTTACCCTCACAATAATACATAAATGATAGCCCTTTTAATTCTTTTATTTCATAAATTGGAATTTTTTTTAAAAATGTCTAAGTTAATTATATATATATATATATATATATATATATATATATATATATATACAATTAATTAATTAATTTAAAATTTTAGTAAAATAAAGTTCAAACAAAACCAGCATAAGTTAAAGTGTTAAAAAATATATCTTTAAATTTAATTTTCAGGTGAAGGTGACGATTTCAGTTTATCATCACCAAATGGCGAACTTCCAGAGAAACAATTTCAAATTCCTTCTCCCACAAGGCATTCACGGTTTTTCATTAGATGTTGTATTGTTTTATAATCATGTTGTTGTATTGTTTCATCTGCAGGTTTTTTTTCTATAGTAATCTCTGTGTATCCCTCTGTTTGTTCATTAATATTTTATACTAGCATAATCACATTTACCAATGTGGTTGATATATGCCGATAGGCGTATATGAAATATATTTACAACCACATTTGCTAATATGTTTGATATACGCCGATAGGCCTATATCCACCACCCACCACATGTATTTTACTAAAATAATCATTATATATTTATGAATATAATTACCAACATATCTTATATATCTACTTGTAATATATTAATAATATAAACTATATATATATATATATATATATATATATATATATATATATATATATATATATATATATATATATATATATATATATATATATATATATATATATTATTTGATAATAAAATATATAATAGTAAAATATTATTAAATTTTTTCAATACATTAATAGTTATAACTCAAAATATACTAAAATTAAAATTTAACATAATATTAGTATTTTATTACTATTTGTAATAAGTATATGTCTCTTACATATATATGAAGGGATTATTAATATTATACTCCAATAGAACTAATAATCCTAAGGGTCTAATAGTATAAACCCAAGGAATTGGTGAACCCAAGGGAAAAATATTAAAATTCTAAGAGATCAAGAAGTCCAAGGAATCCATATTAAAATATGAAGAGATTAATAAAGCTTAGGAATTAATATTTTAAATACAAATGAATGATAAACTCACATGATTATTAATATTATAAACCCAAGAGAACAATGAACTTTAGGGATTGTTAATATTATAAACCCAATGAATTAAAAATATAAAAGATTAATAAATCCAAAGGACTGATATTTAAAACTCAAGGAAATAATAAACCCAAGGGATTAATGAGGCCAAGGGATTAATATTAAAATGACAAAAATTTATAAACCCCAAGAATTAATATTTTAAACTCAAAATCCTAGGATATTAATACCATAATAATCAATATTTTAAACTCAAAAGATTAATAAACCCAAGGGATTATTAATATTATAAAAAAATGAATAAATGTAAGGGTTTAATATTATGAACAAAAGGAATCGGTGAACCCAAGCGATAAAGACTAAAAACATACAGGACCAATAAGGCCAAGGGATCATATTAAAAACACAAAAGATTACCAAAACCCTAAGAATAAAGGTTTTAAACTAAAAAACCTAAGAAATTAATAAACCCTAATAATCAATATTTTAATTTAAATAAATTAATAAACCCAAGACATTTTTAATATTATAAACCAAAAGAAGTAATAAACTCAAAGGTTAACCCAAGGGATAAATATTAATATTATAAACCAAGAAATTAATAAACCCTAATAATTAATACTTTAAACTCAAGAGATTAGTAAACACTAAGAATTAAGATTTTAAACTCAAGAGATTCATAAAATCAAAGGATTATGAATATTATAAACAAAAAGAACTAATAAAGCCAAGGGTTTGATATTACAAACCAGTGGAATTGGTGAACCCAAGGGAAAAATATTAAAGACATAAGTGATCAATAAGGCCAAGAGATCAATATTAAAAACACAAGAGATTAAAAAACCCAAAGAATTAATATTTTTAACTCGAAAAGCTAAGAAATTAATAAACCCTAAGAATTAATATTTTTAACTCAAGAGATTCTAAGACCCAAGTGTGGTTTAATATTATAAATGAAAATAACTAATAAACCAAAGGGTTTTACGCCATAAACCCAAGGAATTGATGAACCCAATGGATAAATATTAAAAACCTAAGGGATAAATAACATGAAGGGATCAATATGAAAAACATAAGAGATTAATAAAGCTTGCAAAATAATATCTTAAACAAAAAGGTTTGATAAACTCACATGATTATTAATATTATAAACTCAAGTGAATGATATTAAACCTAACAGATTAATATTATAAACCTCGAGTATGTAAAAACCTTTAGATAAATACTATAAACCTTACAATAAACATGGTTGAGTATGTGTGACTTAAACATTGAGACAATCATTGTCATAATGCGACGTTGGAAGAAGAATTATCATGGTTTGACATGGTTGATTTTCATATTGAGACAATGTTTGCCACAATGTGACATTTGACCATGGAATACCTTCATTGACTATGACTAAATATGATTAACAATGGTAGCCCATGGTTGATTTTCATATAGAAATAATGTTTTTCATAATGTGACATTGGAAAATGCGTTAATATTAAAGTGATTGACTAATATTTAATGCCTAATTTTACCATCCCAAAGAATTAGGAAACTCAGGGAATTAATAAACCCTAAAAAATAATATCTTAAACTCAAAACCTAAGAAATGAATAAATCCTAAGAATTAATAAATTAAACTCAAGAGATTAATAAACTGAAGGGATTATTAATATTATAAACCAAAATAAGTAACAAACCCAAGGGTTTAATATTATAAACCAAAGGAATTGGTGAACCCAAGGGATAAATATTAATATTATAAACCAAGAAATTAATGAAGCATAAGAATTAATACTTTAAACTCAAGAGATTAATAAACACTAGGACTTAATATTTTAAATTTAAGAGATTAATAAACCCAAGGAGTTATTAATATTATAAAACAAAATAATAAACCCAAGGGTTTAAAATTACAAACCAAATGAATTGGTCAACAGAAGGGATAAATATTAAAGGCCAAGGGATCAATAAAGCCAAGGGATCGGTATTAAAACACAAGAGATCAATAAACCCTAAGAATCAATATTATGAACCGAAATATTATAATCCCCAATGTTATAAACTATAAACACCAAACACAATATTGTAAACCCTAACATTAAACCCAAATATTATAAACCAAATATTAACCCATAATTATAAACGCTATATATTAGAATCTATATTATAACCACATCTTACGCCATAATGTAAATCATAATATTAAAACTCAAAAGATTAATAAACCCAAGGGATTATTAATATTATAAACCAAAAGAACTAATAAATGCAAGAGTTTAATATTATAAACCAAAGGAATCGGTGAACCAAGGGGATAAATATTAAAAACCTACATAATCAATAAGGCCGAGGGATCAATATTAAAAAACAAAAAATATTATTAAACCCTAAGAATAAAAATTTGAAACTAAAAAAATCTAAGAAATTAATAAACCCTAATAATTAATATTGTAAATTAAATAGATTAATAAACTCAATACATTATTAATATTATAAAGAAAAAGAAGTAATAAAGCCAAGGGTTTAATATTATAAAACAAAGAAATTGGTGAACCCAAGGGATAAATATTAATATTATAAACCAAGAAATTAATACATCCTAATAATTAATATTTTAAACTTAAGAAACTGACAACCCCTAAAAATTAATATTTTAAACTCATGATATTAATAAACCCGAGGGGTTATTAATATTTTAAACATAAAGAACTAATAACACTAAGTTTTTCATATTACAAACTAAAGGAATTGGTGAACCGAAGGGATAAATATTAAAAACCTAAGGGATCAATAAGGTGAAGGGATCAATATTAAAAACACAAGATATTTAATAAATCCTAAGAATTAGTATTTTTATCTCAAAAACCTAAGAAATTAATAAACCCTGAGAATTAATATTTTTAACTCAATAGGTTCTTAGATTCATGGGTGGTTTAATATTATAAATGAAAAAATTAATAAACCCAAGGGATTTATATTATAAGCCCAAAGAATTGATGAACCCAAGGGATAAATATTAAAATCCTAACTGATCAATAATGACAACGGAACAATATGAATAACATAAGAGATTAATAAAGCCTAAAAATTAATATCTTAAACAAAAAGGTTTGATAAACTCACATGATTATTAATATTATAAACTCAAGGGAATAATATTAAACCTAAGATATTAATATTATAAACCTCAAGTATATAAAAACCTTTAGATAAATAATATAAACCTCATGTATATAAAAATATTTAGATAAATACTATAAACCATAAAATAAGCATGGTTGAGCATGCTTGATTTAAACATTGAGACAATTGTTGTCACAATGCGACATTGGATGAAGAATTACCATGGTTTTCCATGGTTGATTTTCATATTGAGACAATATTTGTCTCAATGTGAAATTCGACCATGGAAGACTTTCATTCACTATGATTAACTATGATTAACAATGGTACAGCCCATGGTTGATTTTAATATTGAGACAATGTTTTTCATAATGTGACATTGAACCATGCATTAATATTAAAGTGTAAGACTAATATTTAACACGTAATATTACCAACCCAAAGAATTAGAAATGGATAAACCCTAAGAATTAATAATTTAAAGTGAAGAGGCTAATAAACGAAAGGGATTATTAATATTATAAAGCAAAAGATCTAATAAACCCAAGGGTTTAATATTATAAACCAAAGGAATTGGTGAACCTAAGGGATAAATATTAATATTATAATCCAAGAAATTAATAAAGCATAAGAATTAATATTTTAAACTCAAGAGATTAATAAACCCTAAGACTTAATATTTTAAACTTAAGAGATTAATATACCAAAGGGGTTATTAATATTATAAACGAACATAATAAACCCAAGGGTTTAATATTACAAACCAAAAGAATTGGTGAAACCAACGGATAAATATTAAAGACCTAAGGGATCAATAAGGTGAAGGGATCAATATTAAAAACACAAGAGATCATTAAACCCTAAGAATTAATATTATGAATCGAAATATTATAATCGTTTATGTTATAAACTCTAAATATTAAACACAATATTATAAACTCTAATATTAAACCCAATATTAACCCATAATTATAAACGATATATATATATTATAATTTATATTATAACCCAACATATTACGCCATAATGTAAATCATAATATTAAAACTCAAAAGATTAATAAACCGAAGGGATTATTGATATTATAAACAAAAAGAATTAATAAATACAAGGGTTTAATATTATAAACCAAAGGACTTGGTGAACCGAGGGGATAAATATTAAAATCCTACATGATCAATAAGGCAAAGCGATCAATATTAAAAACAAAAAATATTATTAAACCTTATGAATAAAATTTGTTAACTCAAAAATCTAAGGAATTAATAAACCCTAAGAATTAATATTTTAAATTAAACATATTAATAAACCCAAGTCATTATTAATATTATAAACTAATAAAAATAATAAACCCAAGGGTTTAGTATTATAAATCAAAGTAATTGGTGAACTCAAGGGATAAATATTAATATTATAAACCAAGAAATTAGTACACCCTAATAATTAATATTTTAAACTCAAGAGATTATAAACATAAAGAACTAATAACACCAAGTGTTTGATATTAGAAACAAAAAGCATTGGTGAAACGAAAGGATAGATATTAAAAACCTAAGGGATCAATAAGGGCAAGGGATCAATATAAAAAACACAAGAGATTAATAAAGCCTAAGAATTAAATTTTTTATCTCAAAAACCTAAGAAATTAATAAACCCTTAGAATTAATATTTATAACTCAAGAGATTATAAGACTCAAGGATGGTTTAATATTATAAAAGAAAATAAATATTAAACCCAAGGGTTTTATATTATAAACCACAGGAATTGGTGAATCCAAGGGATAAATATTAAAAATCTAAGGGATTGATAAAGTGAAGGGATCAATATAAAAAACATAAGAGATTAATAAAGCCTAAACATTAATATCTTAAACAAAAAGGTTTGATAAACTCACATGATTATTAATATTATAAGCTCACGGAAATAATATTAAACCTAAAATGTTAATATTATAAAACTAAAGTATATAAAAACCTTTAGATAAATATTATAAACCTCAAGTATATAGAAATATTTAGATAAATACTATAAACTGTAAAATAAACATGGTTGAGCATGCTTGCTTTAAAAATTGAGACAATTGTTGTCACAATGCAACATTGGACGAAGAATGACCATGGTTTGCCATGGTTGATTTTCATATTCACACAATATTTGTCACAATGTGACATTAGACCATGGAAGACCTTCATTGACTACGACTAACGATGATTAACAATGGTAGCCCATGAGTGTTTTTCATATTGAGAGAATGTTTTTCAGAATGTGACATTGGACCATGAATTAATATTAAAGTGTAAGAGTAATATTTAACACATAATATTACCAACCCAAAGAATTATAAAACTCAAGGGATGAATAAACCCTACTAATTAATATCTGAAACTCAAAACCAAGTGAAGAGATTAATAAACCAAAGAGATTATTAATAATAAAAACTGAAAGAGCTAATAAACCCAAGGGTTTAATATTATAAACCAAAGGAATTGGTGAACCGAAGGGATAAATATTAATATTATAAACCAAGAAATTAATAAAGCATAAGAATTAATACTTTAAACTCAAGAGATTAATAAACCATAAGAATTAATATTTTAAACTGAAGAGAATAATAAACCCAAGGGGTTATTAATATTATAAACCAAAAAGGTCGTGGAGGTGACATAGTGGTAAATTCAGCCTCGTAATGCTAGACTAGTCTTGTGTTCGATCCCGAGCAAGGTCATAGCTTGTCGTGCGAGTAGTTAGTCTAAACCAGGCCAAGCCCACTACCTTTTAAGTAAACAAGAGTTTGAGCAATGGCGATTGCAACGATCAGGGTTTTCTATTCTAGTTTTCTTTGCGGCGCTCAGTCGGCTGCTCCCATGTGCTTTGACGATTGGCGGCTTCGCACTGGCCTGGAAGTACTGAGCCCCAACTGGGGGCTACCCTCTATTGAAAAACCTCCGCACTCTTGCAGAGTCAGATGTAATGAGCTTCTTGGAGATTCGATCCCACCTCGATCATGCCCTCGCCTGAGGTATCGAATGGCCTTCGCAACTCATGCAATCAGCATGACCATCTACAACAAAGCAGTTAGCATCCTGACTGTAGCTCACAGAGCTGATCTCTGCATGCTCAAGCTTTTGGTCGCAAACCGAAATCTGAAGGGTTGCAGAATCCATCATTGGCTTACCCTTGGCACAGATCCAGACATTGTCGGCATGGATCTATTCTTTGCAAGCGCTTCAGGAGGCTATGCAACAATTACCCTCACAGTAAGCCTAAGGGTTTCAGTTGAGGCGCAGTATTGGGACTTTATTCCACCTTTCTGGGCTACCGCTAACCTTGTTGAAGGCAAGGAACTAGAGGCTTTCTATGGACACTTAATCATATTATAAACTGCTCGAGAAAATACTATTCCCCACAGCAAAGTAGTGGTTAGTAGCTGGACAGGGGATATTTTAGAACATAAGATCCAAGCAGGTAATTCATTAGACTCCACCTCCACAGCTTTCCAGAAGTAGATTTGCCTCTTGGACCAGCCAGATCTACAAGCAGGAGCACCAGCATTTCAGATCCAAATCACACTCCTATCTGGCAAGATGATGCTGCAATGGGTACGCGAAACAGATCTTGTGTAGGATCTTTTGTGCAGAATCAAACTCCAACTAGGGATCCCCTCCTCTTACCAGAGATATTTGTATAAAGGTAAACAACTAGAGGACCCTCTTCCCCTCTCCTTCTACGGTATTCAAAGGGATGCTTCTATTTTTTTTACCCTTCGTCTAAGAGGAGGGTCATTTGGGCAGACCTTCTCTACTCCTCCATTCTCTTATAAAGATGCAGTCCATAAAGATGCAGCCCAACTACAGTCCTCTTTGAAAGCAGCTCAACCAACTATGGCTCCCAAGCCATTCTTGGTGGATAGATTGGAGGAAATTCCTTCTATCGAACTCTCTCATCCTGCGATTACCAATCAATACCATAAATTTGCAGAAACCGCAATCATCTGCAGATTCAATGGTTTATGGCCTCGCACAACAGATTTATATCAATGGATCCACACCTACTGGACTAATAAAATCAAGATCTACTCATGCTCGAAAGGCTTCTTCATTGTGGCTTTCGACTTAAATGAAAATTACCAGAAAGCCTTAATGGGAGGCCCTTGGTTCTGGGGCTCGGTTGGACTTTTCCTGACCTCATGGTTTCCATACTTTGACCCATCTACAGCTCTCATCACCAAACTTCCCATCTGGGTCAGGCTTCCAAACCTTCCGGCGCATCTATGGCATTTCTCTGTTTTCCTAGCCATTGGAGACACCTTAGGCTGCTATCTCTCTACATATACCTCAAGAAGGGAGAAGGGACTCTACACCTACGGCAGCTTATGTGCAGAAATATATATCAGCAAAGGATTGTCGGATCAAATCAACCTCAAGGTTGGGGATTTCCATTGGACACAAACCTTGGATTACAAAAATATGGCCTTCCGTTGCCGCCATTGTCATCAAACGGGGCACCTCCAAAATGCATGCACCCAGCTCCCCGGCAAAAAGAATAATCTGAATCACAAACCCAAATCCAAGAGTTGGAATTCCTGTGTTCCTCCCCCCCCCCCCCCCATGGAAGATATAGACTCCTCCAGCTCGGATGAGGAGAAAATTAAAGCATATGGGGAGAATGTTGGGACTCCGATGGATGCTCCCTCGGCCAGTCCTGCGGATCCCACGGCCCCTCCGATCTCTCAGAAACGCTCTCACGTGTCTTCTTCTTTTGACTCTGATAAGGAAATTCCGCCCCCAACGCAAGATAGTCTAAAATTGGCCATGGCCTAGCCAAGTTCCATGGGTTGGGTCAAAGTAAGCAAGAAAAAAGGGAAAAAATGTCGTTTGGCAATATCCACCCACACTGGGTAGATACCTTTGTCGAGCTCTAGTTTTTCTGCTATCATTGTTATCTTTTGCTCATTCCTTGGTTGTCATTCAGGAGCGAGGTTGATAGCCTATCACCTATGGCTCCCATGTTTTTCAGCTTCGCTTGCATGCAAGCTTGATTGTACTATATGTTTTTCTCTTAATAGAATTAGTCTTATTCAGAAGAAAAAAAAATTATTATAAACTAAAAGAACTAATAAACCCAAGGATTTAATATTACAAACCAAAGAAATTCGTGAACCCAAGGGATAAATATTAAATACTTAAGGGATCAATATGTCCAAGGGATCAATATTAAAAACACAAGAGATCAATAAACCTTAAGAATCAATATTATAAACTGAAATATTATAATCCTCAATGTTATAAACTCTAAATATTAAACACAAAATTATAAACCCAAATATTAAACCCAAATATTATAAACCCAATATTAAAGCTTAATTATAAACCCTATATACTAGAATATATATTATAACTCAACATATTATTCCATAATGTAAATCATAATATTAAAATTAAATATTATAAGCCCTATATATATTAAAAACTCAATATTACAAACTATAATATTAAAATAAATATTATAAGACTTATTATTAAACCCAATAATATAAACCTTAATATTATACCCAATAACTGTCTCAATGTTTAACCACCCCTCATGAGGTTTCATGTTCGCTCACCTTGCTGACTTTTATATAAATATTTTAATTAGTATATTGTCTTGTATTTTGATTAATCTTATTAAATATTTTCATTAATTAACTTAATAATACTATTAATTAATAAGAAAATATTAATTTAAAAATTAATTTTTATTGTAAGTGAACATTTTTATATAAATGTTTTAATTAATATATTGCCAAATGTTTTAATTAATGTTACAAATTTTAATGTTTTTATAAATGTTATCAATGTTTCATGTAACGTTAAAAATTAATTAATTAAACTTAGAATTAATTAATGTTAATGTTTTAATTAATTAATATTAATGTTAATTATTGTTTCAATTATTTAATTAATTAATGTTGTATTAATTTATTTCTTTAAACATGTTTAAATTAATGTTGTTAAACATTTTTAAATAAATGTTTTAATTAATATATGGTCAAAAGTTTTAATTAATATTTTAAAGTTCAAAACATTTAAGTGCAATTCAAACATATTATTATTATTATTATTATTATTAATCAAATCTCAATATATTCATATTTAGAGATATTGGAAGATAATTCTTCCATACTCATATTAGAATTAGTTGCAGATCTGTAGGTGGATGTTGAGTGAATATCTCAACCTCCCTATTCATATTTAGAAGTGGTTGGACCTCAGTAGCATTATAAATATTGTGATGTATTCGTTTGATTAAATATAGAGTAATAGATTTTGTTTTGTGTGTTAATATTGTGCAATGGCTTCTATCTCTAATTTTAATTTGGTATCAAGATTGGGTTGGTGAGGCCTTTTTGCAGAAGGCCAGAGATATCTACAGTGGGAGCCCAGCTAATGTGGAGGAGAATATTGTAAAAGGATATGTGAGAGATGAACTGTGCGAAGTAGTGAGGATATTTTCTCGTCATTGGAAGCCATGGTTATGGCACTTTCAAACGAACATTTATGGGGAGCGTCAACGACTATTATGTACACCATGAAAAGTGTCCTGTAATGATCGTAAAGAAGCATCACATCAGATATCAAGAAGAACTAGTAGAGCAGTGTGTATCGCCTCTGCTTTCTGTAAAATAAATCGATTCAATGGCCCAACGTTACCTGGCCAAGCCAAAAAATTCCACCAAATTCTTCCGTGTGATCCCGTGGCTCTTCCGACGGGTGAAATTCTTAGGCAGTGTAATGTTAAAGTATCATGCCTTCGCTTTCATGGGTGTATGAACATGGCCAGAATTGTCGATGTATTCCAGTATTCCTCACGAATCGACCAAGGCGTGCTGTGTGGCGGGATACCCAATTCCTGCGAAAACAAGGGTCATAGTCAATGCATGGGCGATTGGCAGAAAAGTGGGTGATTGAAGCCGGAGAAGTTATGGAGGTGAATGGCAGGTACAGATCAATGTTTGAAGTTCATTGTTTTTGTGGAGTGCGTAGCTGGTTCATATGAAGAATTCTGGATTTGTTGTTGTGAGATTTGTGTACTGCAGAACCAATTATTGAACAATTTAGCATCATTTAAATTAGTCGTTCGCGACGTTCTTCAGTGCTGAGAGAACAATTGGCTAATTTGATAGTGTGAATTTGTTATACGTTGATGGGTCTTGTTGTGCTTAGGGCTTCAAGAGCGTCAACTACAGGTTACACTATGAGATCCATTTTTGTAAAGGTCACTTTGTAAGATTGATCACTGATCATATTCTGTACCTAGAATATTTTCTTATACGATAGTTGAAATTTATTCTTCGAGGTTATTTCACAGATGGAAATATTTCAATAGGGTAGTTTAGTGTCAAGACTCTTCTTTGGGGGTGTCAAGAATTTTTAATCTTACAAATTCAACATTGCTAGTCAGAAGCAGGTGTACTTTAAATGGGTTGGAAGGTAAGCTCGAAGATATGAAGAAATAAAGAGCAGAATCTAGAATACTGCAGAGTGGGTAGAGTTGTTGATGAAGACTAGTGAGACAAAGATAATTTTTATTGTTATGATATGTTTGTAAGAATTAAGGGGGAGTATTGGAAGATAGTTCTTCCATACTCATATTAGAATTAGTTGCAGATCTGTAGGTGGATGTTGAGAGAATATCTCAACCTCCCTATTCATATTTAGAAGTGGTTGGATCTCAGCAGCACCATAAATATTGTGATGTATTTGTTTGATTAAATATAGAGTAATAGATATATTTTGTTTCGTGTGCTAATATTGTACAATGTTAATATCGTACAATGGCTCCTCTCTCTAATTTTAATTAGATATATTTAAATAATGTAGTTAAGTATAATAATTATGTATTGATGATTTAATTAATATGTCAATGTAATAATGGCAATATAATAATTATTTTACTTTATTATTAGTTAATATTAATATATTTTTTTACAGATTTTTGAATTAATCTTTAATGTTATTAAACAATTTTTATATAAAATTTTTAATTACATATTGTAAATTTTTTTAATTAATGCTATTAATCAATATTTTAATTAATAATTAATAATGTTTCAATTTATTAATATTTTAATGTTTTAATTAATTAATTTATATTAATTATGGATTTCATTAAAATACAATTTACTCATCTAGAGTGATCAATTAGGTTTTTTTTATGTTTACAAAGTTAAAATATTATTAAAATATATTGTAAATTTAAAATAATTTATTATTATTATTATTTTATATAATAATAATAACAATAATAATAATAATATATTATAATAAAATTGTATTAAAATAATTTCATTAAAATTTAACCGGGAGGTTTATTCCTTATATAGCAATTATGTGTTAGTGAAACCTTATTATTAGGCAAATCTTTCAATACACCAAACTTTAATACAAATATTGAATAAAACAAGAAGTATAATTGTATTAGTTAACTCATATATGGTAGCATGATAGTCACAATTTTTTTACAACTAATTTATGAAAATAAAACTATATTATAATTTAAACATACAATATATTAGTTATTCATTATATTGTTTAAATAATATGATCATAATAAGTAAAGGAATTCAACATTAAGGAATTCCAAATAGGTAGCATGCACACTTGAATATGAGAGAAACAACATTATTTTGAATTAATAAAAAATAAATCGAGAGGAGCAAGAATAATTTAATAAAATAAGATTTTTTTATTTATAGTTAAATTTAATAAAATAATATTTTGTTATTTATAGTTAATTGTGAGTGAGAATACATTTGAATGGCATGCATAGGAAACCACTACTCCATAAATCTTACAATAATTTAATATTATAATATAATTGTATTAAAATAATTATTATAATTTAATCTTACAATTTATTATTGTATTAAAATAATTTTATTATAATTTAATATTAGGGGTTATCCCTATATTGCAATTCTAGCAATTGTATGAAAATGAAATCTTATTATTAATGAGATCTTGCAATACATCAAAAGTTAACACAAATGCTCAATACAACAAGAAGTATAATTGAATTAGTTAAGCGATATATTATTACATGATAGTCACAATTTTGCTTTTACATTACATTATGAAACCTAAAATTATATTATAATTTAAACCCACAATTTATTATTTATTCATTATATTGTTTAAATAATATGAAACTCTAATTATTTTTTATTATCATACATAATGTCAACCTCATTAATCATTCTAGATTTAATTGTTTAGGTGTATACATTAAGGAAGTAAGTTGAAATGAGTAGCATGGAGACTTGAATACCCAGCAACAACAATCTTTTTTAAAGTAATAAAAAATCAATCCACCGAATAATTAATAAAATAATATTTTGTTCTTTATAGTAACCTGTGAGCGGGCATACATTTAAATTTGAATGTCATGCATATGAAACCACTAGGTTAATTGAGTGGAGGAAAATATTTTAAACAGTCACTTGCCAAGTGGTATGCGTTTGAGAATGTGAACAGTTATAAGTTTCAAAATTAATCCATGTTGCAATGCATCTTTCATAAGTTTTTTTTAATTTTATTTCATTTCTAACTAATTAGCATACGTGGTTATCAACAATAGGCACAGTAAATTTTTAATCATGTTTTGTAAAAAATTAATTTAAGTTTGGTTTAAACATGTGATTTAGATATGCAAGGAAGTTTTGACTTTTAATTCCATTCTTTGATGGAGTGGCGACAACGAGAATATACCGGCATCATCCAATTCACACCATCCAATCAAAAATATTAATTAGAAAAATGATTAAAGTAGCAAGTTCCAACAAGGGGACGCCTATCGGCGTAATTAAAAAATTAAAACATAGCAGTGGATTAATTGGTTTGAGAGTGACCACTTGAGTGATGATATTTTGACGAGAAAATAACTTGTTTCATTAGAAAAACAAAATAGTTACATTTGTGAATTCACTGATATCCACTAGATTCAAAATATGTCTATGAAAAAACTATATGAGAACAAAAACCAAAGATTTATTTGCAGACACAATTCCCCAAAAAAAGAGTCCTAGCAAAAACATCTTTCTATTGAAACAAACAAATACAAACAACATATAAAGGGCCTTTCCCACAAAAGCATTAAGGGACACCTGAGGAAAAAACTATCTTCTCCAACATTCAGCAAAACCAACCCGCCTCTAGGAAGAGAATCACCAAACAACAGATAGAGGTGTTAACAGAGGAAAAGAATCTCTCACCAAGTAAGAGATCATGAGGAATAGATAAGCCACCAAAAGTAAAAAGAATGGATCTGAAACAGATATAGAAAAAAGAAGCTACCAATCCAAAATAATCACAAACCAGCACCTCCTATGAGATGTAAGAGTATGATTCTTTAACCGACATGTTTACATCTTGCGTTAAACCATCCAAATAAATCCTAGCATCCTTCTCAGTCAGCAAAATCCCCACTTGACAGAGTTTATAACGATAACGTCCCCATTCTGAATCAAACTCCACTGGGAGCACAATATCACATGAGCGCAACCTTTAGTTGAGGATATGATAGAATCCCGATGGAAGAAAATATGTGCTAAGGAAAAGAAACCACGACTATTAAGAAAATGTATAATTTGAATAGAGAGGATCTTATCTCCTAGCAAGCCTTTGATTGAATCTAAACTGATAGAAACCATATCACCATGGCCTACCTCCCAGCATAAGTTTATGCATAGCTAGGGCTTGGCTTTCATCAAGATGCGCCCTATATATATATGTATATATTTGAAGCATTTATTTTTTCTGGTGCCCCTGTTTGAACCCATTCAACTAGATTTGAGAGATCAATATATTTATGTCTAATAATCTCATGCCATATACCAAGTCCAAAAAACGCTCTCCCGGATTCTTAATAAGAAGGGAGAGATTAAAACTCTTATTATCTCTTAATCCCCATCCCCTTCCGCCTCAGACATTGTTATGGATTCAAGTCGGGACAAATGAACTTTCTTTTTGTTTCATGCACCATCCCATAGGAAATTAGCTATGATAACATCAATTCTTAATGAAACAAGTGCATCTAGTATATAGGAATTTCGTGCAGCACTACCTTGATCATAACTAATCTACTACCCAATGATAGCCATTTGTGTTCCAACACAGAAAGTTTCTTTTCAATTTTTACAATAAGCTTGTTTGAGTCGAGTTTCTCATAATTTCCTAGATTCAATTGAAATTCCAAATACTTAAACACACCTAACAATGGTATGACTTTAACTCCAAACAATTATGTGATCTACTTCTTCACCGCCTCATCCATCCTATATGATATTAGTTCATATATTTCCTTGTTCATGATCAGCCCCTCAACATTTCAAAATTTAGTGATTATTTGATGAAAATATTGTATTTTAAGATCTTGGCTTCTCCTAGGAAAAAAACATCATCAACAAACATTACATCTGACATAGAAATATTTCTTGTGTGTTATGCAACCAACTCAAAAAATCTTCCCTACCTCCTTAGCATCTCTTAACCCTTTGCTTAACCCATCAATAACCAATATAAATAGTGAAGGAAAAAGTGCACATCCTTACACAACCCTCCAGAGATCCGAAATAAATCCATCGACCTATCATTGATTAATACAACTAAATTTTCTAAAGTGACACATGCAATGATCCATTTAATGTCTACAAGGAAAACCTATTTTTTGAATAATCAACCAGAGGAAGTCCTAGTCGACCCTATCATAAGCTTTTATGAGGTCAATTTTCATTAAACATTCCTTCAACTTGCGAGATGCATTCTTGTGTGATAGCTACAACATCCTGAATCCTTCTGTCAGGTAGGAAGCCAAATTGTTCCATAATAATATGATTAGACAAAATATTCTTGACTCTGTTAGCTATAAATTTAGAAATCTTATAACAAAATTGCATAGTGAAATTGGTCTAAAATCATAGAAAGATGAAGAATTTCACTTTTTAGGAATAAGGATGATGAAGTTGTAGGTTTTAACACTGTACAGAAATTATCTGCGAGTGAATCTTAAAAACAGAAAATAAACAATAGTAAGAGCATAAAACATAAAATAGATATACACAGAGATTTTCCCCTAGATCCCAAATCGGGACGACTAGATTGATTTTTCATTATATTCATTTTAGTGTTACAACACATATATATACATGCCGAAGCATACATAAACCCCAATCCATTAACCCTGGATTAGAACATAACCATAGTTCCCTTGACCAGATCTACAAAATACTAGGGGCCGAAAACCATCATGCCCCAAAACCATGTGCAAACCGATGCACAAAACCATGCGCGGGTCCACCCACTGAAAAATAGGGTCCAAAATTTTTTTCCTGGGGCAATGGCCCGATCCCCATACAGCGGGGGGGGGGGGGCTTTGATCCCCCCTGCTGCACTCGGTGCAACGTATACAGGGTCCTGCCACCGCCCCGCCCCCCACGTGACTAGTTGTGGAAAGAATATAACACATACCCAACATTCTCCCACTTGTTATTTTCTTTCCACAGGGGGCCACAGGAGAAGTTAGTCATTAGCTCAGCTCTGCAACAACCATTGTTTCTCTACACCAAGAGAACTTCCTCAATGCATCTGCAACATTATTCAAAGTGTCAATATTTACCAGCATCACCCTTTTAGCCTCAACCATATATCTCACAAAGTGATATTGAACATTAATTTTTTTTGTCTTTGGATGATAAGCAAGGTTCTTAGCCAAGAAAATTGCACTTTGGCTATCACAGTCTATCCTTATAGCTTGCTGCACCAACCCCATACTTGAACAAAATATCTGCAACTAAAATGATTCCTTGCTTGCATGAGTGGCTGCCATGTATTTTGCCTCTGTAGTTGAAAGAGCCACTACAGACTGTATTTTACTCATCCGACTGACTGCACCTCCAAATAGGTTAAACACATACCCAATTTTAGATCTTTGGTACAGATCTCCAGCCCAGTCTGCATCAAGAAAACCATGAATGTCGAACAATCTTTCCAATCCTGGTCTTCCATGGTATCACAAGCCATAATCACTAGTGCCACGCAAAGATCTGAAAACCTGCTTCACTGCTGTCTAATGCTTCTTCCCTGGGTTTGACATAAACCTACTCAATACTCCCACTACATGTGCAATGCTTGGTCTAGTAGAGACCATTGCATACATTAGGCTACCCATTGCACTTGCATATGGAACACGAGACATATCCTCCTCTTCTTCTTGTGTCTTGGGACATTGTTCAGCAGACAGCTTTACACCTACCGGAATCAGAACATTCACTAGTTTACTATCATGCATATTGAACCTCTACAATATAGTCTTGAAATACTTCCTCTGGTTTAACCAGAGCCTCCTCTTTTCTCGATATCTCTTAATTTCAATGCCCAAAATATAGTTTGCAACACCAAGATCCTTCATGTCGAATTTGGAGAACAGTTGGGTCTTCAAATCTTGGATAATTTCTTTTTCATTTCCAATCAACAACATATCATCCACATACAATACCAAATAAATAACATGGTCACCAATTAATTTAAAATAAACCCAATGATCCTCCTTTCTTCTGGTGAAGCCAAGTCCCTGTATATAGGTATCGAATTTATGATACCACATCCTTGGTGATTGTTTTAAACCATACAAAGACTTCTTTAACCTACATATCAATTCTTTCTTCCCCTTCACCATAAAGCCTTCAAGTTGTTTCATGTAGATCTCCTCTTCTAGATCCCCGTGAAGAAATGTTGTCTTCACATCCATCTGTTCTACCACAAAATCAAATGCAACAACAACAGATAAAAGTAATCTAATAGAAGTAACTTTGGCAACAGGAGAAAAATAACACCAAAATCAATTCCTGACACTTTGGAATAACCTTTTGCTACCAACCAAGCTTTGTATTTCTCCACCTTTGCTTCTACATTCATCTTCCTCTTAAATACCCATTTGTTCCCGATGGGCTTCCTTCCAGCCGGAAACTCCACCAGATTCCATGCCTCATTTTTATGCAAGGATGCCATTTCATCAACCATGGCCTCCTTCCAGAGTTTTACATCCTTTGAATCTACTGCCTCCCTGATGGTTCTGGGATCATCACCAGTTATAGTTAAAGAAAAATTTGAACAGAAAGAAGATGGACTATACCTTTCTAGTTGTCTTCTTTCGCAAACTAATCTTCTCACAACTGGAGTTTGTAGCTCTTCCTCTTCTGAGTCTTCTTCTGTTGTAGAGTCTAATTCATCATCCTTTAGCTCAAAATATATCTTCTCAGGTTCCTTTGGTAGGAATTCATGTTTAACAACATCTTTCACCTCTCTAAAAACCACATCTCGGTTGTACACAACTTTCCTTATTTATGGGTTCCAAATCTTGTAACCCTTTAAATCATCCTTATACCCAATAAAGATGCACCTTTAAAATTTATTATCCAACTTGGTCCTTTTCTCCTTTGGAACATGTACATATGCATCACATCCAAATAACCTTAGATGTGAAAGAGAGGGTTTCTTACCAATCCATACCTCATGTGGAGTCTTATCCTCCAACACTGATGAAGGTGATCTCTTAACCAAGTAACATGCAGTCTCCATTTCCTCTGCCCAGAATTCTTGTCCTAACCCAATACCACAGAGCATGCTTCTTACCTTTTCCATCAGCGTTATATTCATTCTTTCTGCAACTCCATTTTTCTAAGGTATGTATGGAGTAGTCTTCTGCTGTGCTATACCACACTTCTTACACAACACTTCAAATTCCTTCTTGCAGAACTCCCCACCATTATTTTTCCTCAGCACCTTTATCTTCTTCTCTATCTATTTTTCCACTAGAGCCTTAAATTCTTTAAATCTGTCAAAGATTTCAAATTTCTTCCTCAAGAAATATATCCATGTATTCCTTGAGAAGTCATCTAGGAATGAAACATAGTACACAGAATTACCTAGTGATGGAACCGACATAGGTCCAAACACATCACTGTGCACAAGCTCTAATATCTTATTCACCCTCTTAGCACCAGAAGGAAAACTCACTCGATTCTGTTTCCCATATACACAATGTTCATAGAAATCAAAATCCTTAGAGCTATTAGACATACCTTCTCCCATACCATTTCCATGCAGTATTCGAAGGCCCTTCTCTCCAATATGTCCAAGCCTTTGATGCCATAACATGGTATTTTCTCCAGAGACCGCTAGGCTTTCCACTCCACTTTCGGGAACCAGAGAACTATCGCACCCATAAATAATATTGTTTTCCTAAAGCTTGTACAGAGTTCAAATCTGAACTCCCCGCATTAATACCAGTGCTCCCCAAACCATCTTACAGGTATCTTTCTCGAACACTATTTTTACACCTGCATCATCCATCTTGCTTACAGAAATCAGATTTCTGGCCAATGCAGGAATGTGTAGAACACCAAGAAGTGTACAAATCCTTCCACCTTGCATCTTAAACTTGACTTTTCCATGTCTGACGACTTTGGCCTTCCTATCATCACCTAATAAGGCATCACCGACATCATATTTCTCAAACTCACAGAACCACTCCCTATGGGGAGTGAAGTGAAAGGATGCACTTGAGTCAATCAACCTTGACTCAATATCTACATATGTATTTGAAGAAGAAGCCAAATACACATCCCCACCTTCATCCGAGGTGGTTTTTGCCTCTGCAAAAGGAGCATCATCAGATCCCTTTCCTTTCTCAGGAGCTTTAGATCTGCAATCCTTTTTTGTAGTGCCCTTCCTTTCCACATTTCCAGCACACATTTACAAACTTTCCAGGAGATTTAGATCTCCCTCTAGACTTAGATCTCCCACTGGAAACCTTATTCTTGTTTTTGTTATGGGACCTTCCTCGTACAGATAAGGCATCTCCATTCTGACCCTCCATATTTCTCCATCTCATTTCCTCCGACAGCAAGGCTGAGATAATGTCATCAAAATTCAAGGTAGTTGTATTGCTACCTATTGCAATAACTAGGCTATCCCACGAGTCTGGTAGAGAACACAACAAACTGATCCACTTATCTTCATCTAAGATTTTAATATCAACATATGACAGCTGACTTACCACAGTATTGAAGGTGTTCAGATGCTCTGTCACCGAGTCTCCGTCCTTCATCCTCAGGTTATACAGCTTTTCTGCAGGAACAATTTATTCACCAAAGACTTAGATTGGTACAAATTCAAAATTTTGTCACACAAATTCTTCGTCGTAGCTTCCCTAGATACATTCAACAACACCGAATCTGATACACACAACCATATTTTCCTCTTCGCCTTCCGATCCAACTTTTTCCAGACTTCATCTAACATTGTCATTGGTTTAGTACCTGGATCTACCGTGATCCACTGGTCTTTATCCACCAGTAGATCCTCCATCTTGAGATTCCATAACTTAAAACTCTGACCATTAAATTTCTCAATCTCTATCTTTCCACTTATCGCCATCTTCTTTCACCACAAGAGTCGATCCCATAGATCTCCCACTGAATAGGGTCTATCACAGGCCTGAGAAAAAAACCCCCCAATAGCAATGGCGTCCCCTTGAAGCAGAAAAAGCTCTGATACCAAATATAGGTTTTAACCCTGTACAGAAATTATCTGCAAACGAATCTTAAAAACAGAAAATAAACAATAGCGAGAGCATAAAACATAAAACATATATACATAGAGATTTTCCCCTGGATCCCAAATCGAGACGACTAGCTTGATTTTTCATTATATTCCTTTTAGCGTTACAACACATATATATACATGTCGAAGTATACATAAACCCCAATATATTAACCTTGAATTAGAACATAACCATAGTTCCCTTGACCGGATCTACAAAATAACAGGGGCCAAAAACCATCATGCCCCAAAACCATGTGCAAAACCATGCACAAAACCATGGGCGGGTCTGCCCACCAAAAAATAGGGTCCAATTTTTTTTCCAAGGGCACTGCCCCGGACCCCAAACAAGGGAGGCTGCCACCTCCCTTGTGACCCCCCTTCCCCTGGTGCAACGTACAAGGTGGGCTTTCGACCACCCCGCGTGTGACTAGTCGTGGAAAGAATATAACACATACCCAACATAAGGTTCCATTGGTAGCACCTGAGATATGATCGAAGAGTCAAGAATCCTCCATCATCTCTAAGAGATTTGTTCCCACAATGTCATAAAAGAATAGAAAAATATCCACTAGCCATCCATTTGGACCAGAATTTTGTCCTTCATAATATCTTTCATAAGTTCTTGCAATTATTCTAAAGAAATCAATTTATCCATCAACTCGGTAGCTTCTTCATTATCCATACAGGGTAGAAATTTTACTAGATGAAATTGGTCTTCGATATTTATATCCTTTAACGCCCTATATTGGTTGCTAAAAAAGTGGATTCCCTCTTTCTATATACCTTTTTGTGATGAGAGGATTACATTTTCCCCATGTGTGATATGATAAATTTTGTTTTCACTCTTCCTTTTTGTTGCAACCCTATGGAAGAAGCGGGTGTTCTTGTCGCCACCTTGTATCCAGTCCATCATGCTCTTGAGTCTCCATTCATCTTCCTGAAATTTTGATATTTGTTCTTTTCTAGCCTCTAGATCCAATAGTTCCTCCTTTGTTTGATTGGAAAATAAATCAAAATGTGTAGGGTCCATTAGAGCTATAATTTCCTTCTCAATGATATTCAATTCCTTTGAAAGTCCTTTGTGGAATTTCTCTCAATGATTGAACCACCAACTTCAACCTGCTTAATTTGAAAGAAAACTTCTCCATATTCTTATATATATTTGTATCTAAATGTTGAAGCCAATAGGTCTGAATTATATCTACAAAATCCATTTGTTGAAGCCACATATGGTTGAATTTAAATGGCAAGGCTGCAAATTCTTTCTTATTATTCCATTCCAGAAAAATTGCATCATGATAAAAAAAAATTGAAATAAAAGGACCACGACATTAGATGTTTCATTCTTTCATACAATTAGGAGTTTATGAGAAACCAATAAAGCATTTTAGCAATTCCCTCATCTATATACCGTTCGTTCCTCAAAGTAGAACAGATAACATAGGGGACTATATCTTTGAGAATTTTCCGAGTGAATAGATCTTTGAAGTACCCTGCTAATGGATCCATCTTGCTTCTATGTCCCTAAGCCTCCCCAATTTCCATTTTCAAATTCAGATCCCCAACAACAACGAGGGATTGAATATCCAAAAGTCCACGAGAATCAAGCTTCTCCTAAGAAAATTTGCAAATGGAATATGGAGCGTATATATTGAGAATACACATATAGTTGCAAGAAACCCTATTGTATATTGTCAAAATGATTGAAGTGAAAGGTTTAAAAGTTATGAGGGAAAATTTTTTAAGGCCTCGCATGATAGTCGATCCCCAAGAAATGCTTGAAGCACCTATTCCACAAACCACCCAAGTAGGGCATACCCTCAATAGGAATTCTTGGTTCTTCTCTTTGTCTAGAATTGTATCATGATAAAGGACTAGAACAAGACATTTAGAATGAATGATATTGTTAAGAGATTGTCTAGTTTGGGTCGATCCTAGACCTCTTATATTTAATGACACGATCTTCATTAAGAACGATTAGGAGTAGGTTTTTATTCTCTAAGGACCTGTATTTTAGAAACAACATGAAAATATGGATGTCATTAGATGAATGAGGATAAAATGGTGGATAAAGAGCCTCCTCTAATGACTCCAAAAAATGAGATTCAACCTCAGGTTGAATACCCACACATGAAGAGACTTTTTTATATTTTCTACCCTTGTTTTTCTTCGTCGACTCACTTCTCCTCTATTCAAGTCTAGCCAATAACTACTTTTCTGGGAAGAAATAGTTATTGATAGTCATTATTTTAAATGAAAATATTCATCACTAGCTAAATTTTCCTATTCAACATCCTCGGAGAGAGGGGAAGAATTTCCACCCTGTATAGACCAATATCGAATGGTCTATAATAATGAAGATCTTGGTTCCTATTGATATGCAAGTTTCTTTTCTTTGGATCCATTTAGAGAAGAGGAGGGTTCCAAAGTCTTCCCCAATCCACTGAATCTTTATTGCTCCATCCAAGAGTTTTGTAGATTTCCAGCCATATCAAATGCCGACTGAAGATTTGTCTGCAGACTATATGACTTTGTAGGATCCTCCTAAAGGGCCAACAATAGGGGACCAAGAGTTGACAACGAATGCCTCTCCAATCCTCATCGCTCATAGGAAATTGATTCACAAAAGAAGCAACCTGATTTGTCCTAAGACAACCACCATCAAAGCACCAAGGGCACTCAATGATCAAATATTGAGTTTCATGACATCCCAAGCATATAAAGGGGATACCAAAATAATCCAATTTTTCATGGATGGATAAGGTCCTGAGTATATGTCCATAGTTGCCAAAAATCCCCTAGAATAATCCACTTCCACAAGGAACCAAGCTACCCTTTTTTCCAAAAGTCTTGCACAACCCTCATCTACATAATAGAACTTCCAAAACTTGTTGGAAATGCCTATGATAACTTTATTTGAGCAAAGCTCCAAGGGAGACCAGGTATTTTTTCCCATAGTATTTTCCATTTGGGGACTTCCATAATTGTGTCAAAACCCATAGACCATTTCTCAAGACATAAAAATCTTCGGCCTGCCCCACACCCATGGCATAATTACAATCTTGTTAGAGTCCTCCTTTATCAAGAAGTGAAAACCAAACCATCCATTAAGTAACACAATAACCTTAGGTCAATATCCAAGTATAGAAAACCAACATTTTTCAATGCAGTCTTTCATATGAGCACCAATATTTTTTGTAAACTCCTAAAAACCGACCAGGGCCCTCTATTTAACCTTCACGACACTTTCTGAGTGTACATCGACCCCAAGGATGAGACTTTACATTTCCTCTTCCACCTTGATTGTTTTTTTATTCCGACTTATAGATTTCTTATTCAAAGTAGGCTTACCAATCATCTCTTTTTAGTGGAATTTAAAATCCTCCTTAGGTGGAGAAATTTCCACTTGTTTCCCAACCACATGTAGAGTATTGGAGCATCCCTCTTAACTTGAAATCTCATTTTTTTTGCAATAGTAATGGTGATTACCTCTTCCACATTACATATGTGGTCAGTTAGAGATTCTTGACTTGTCATGTCGGATGATTACCTAGGGCCTCCACGAGCCCACCAGAAATTTAAATAACATCATCCAAAAAAATTAAATGTGGCATTTTTCAATAGTAAAATTTAACAGAATTCTATACCATGTGATATTTTGAATAGAACAAAAAAAGGAACTTCCAACAATTAACTAGACACCTGTAACCTACCAAACCGATGATTTAGTCAAACCCAACTTAAAATATCATAGTCATCAGATCCAACATTCTATCACAAGCAATGATGATGTATTTGTTGCATTATCATACTCAATCAAAATATGATGTGGTTGAGACTAATTTTGTTGGAGCTCAGATAATAACAATCCTATTTCACAAATATTATATAGTACAACGCTAACCACATATGTAAAATATATGTTATTTGAAAATATATGCACTTCCAACATGAAACCACGCGGCATGGGATAATTCACTTAAAAAAGGAAATCCTCATGCCTAGGAGATCTACAGAAATTTACCAAAGTTGGAAAGGGTGATGGCATTCCCAACATTCACTCAGATCATTTGGAAATGGTCGCCCCCTAATAAAATCAAGGCTTTTAGTTGGCTGGCTATTGTTAATAGACTCTTGACTTGGAGAAATATCCAAAAACGAGGCTTTCTGGGTCTAGGTATTTGGATTCTATTTTTAAAGGGATTTTAGGATAATATACATCTTTTTTTCAATTTCAATCTAGTATTTCACTTTGGGCCCAGGTCTTGGGAAACTATAAGCTAGTCATAAGGACTCTCCCACAGACGATGCATAACATATTTAAATATTGGAGTAGAAGACGGGAATATTTTACACTTCCACTGTACATCTTCCGGACTATATGGAGGAGGAGGAATATTATCATATTTGACTACAAAATCTTGGATCTACAAGTGGATACTATCAAGACATTGACATACTTCAATGAGATTGGGCCCCTGAAGAAGAATAAAAAGTATATGATCCCTAAAAAAAGAGATCAGTGGAAAAAATTTCTTATGGGATTTTTTGATGGTGCTAGCACAAGGAGGAAAAGTGGATGTGGAATTGTAATCTACACCTCTAAGAATAAACATTACCACTTCTGGTGGGAGGGAGGGGAGGGCACAAACAACAGAGATGAACTAATTGCTCTATTGAGAGTCTTAATAGCTACAGAAGGGATTGGTTTAGATAAATTTTAGATATTTGGGGATGCCAAAGGTATCATTGAGTGGGTCAAAGGTAAAAATGACTTCAAGCTGCCTATATTAACCAAATGGATGCAATTCATACAATTAGTGATCAGAACATTTCAGAAGGTTGCATTTGATCATATCTACAGAGAGTAAAATGGGACAGTCGATATCCTATCAAAAGGGGGTATCCACAAGGAAACTGGTAATTTCTTCTAGTCAGCTTTTGAGCAAGGTTGCATGATCATCAATGGAAGCATCAATTACTCTTAAGGAAAGAAGATCCAGAATGCCATAAGGAGGAACACAATTTTGTATCGATTTCTTGTTCTAGCAGATAGGATAATATAGTTTTATTTTGGAATTTTGTGTATTCACTTTTTGAGAATATAGAGAGGTGAAGCAATTTCAGAACATCATTTTTGAAAAATTACTAGATGTATATAGATCATAGATAAGTGGAAGAATACTTCTATAGGGAGACAACTTGGAGTATGTAGAAAAGAGCATAAAATGTCTCATGAGTTCGTGTACTGCTTTATCTATAAATAAAATAGCGTTTTTTTCTTCGCGAAAAAAAAAAATTGCTTCTGCCATGAATCTCGCCGCTTCAAAAATATGAATGATTTCCTCTTGAATTTGGCTCCATTTGAACGACGTCATCAATAACATATCATAAATGTGAACGCCCAGGCTAGACATTGTGGTTACTCTCAATTACCCATGGTATTCACCCATGATATGGTCAAAGGGGTAGAAACTACCCATGATATCTGCCCACAGTTCTCCTTCATTTTCGAGGGAAAATAATAAAATAAGGCTTCTAGAAAATCCATCAAACGTATAAATGGGGGTAGGAGCTAGGCATTAGGGCATTTAGTTTTATTTATCTTATTGTGTTTTGATTGAGAACTTGGTGTGGCTAGATCTAGCATTCATCCTGGGACGAAAACCCCATGGTGACGTTTGTGTGGTGGATCCATCCTGGGTTCTGAAGTGGGCTTTACTATCTCAGATTTCTCATTGTTGGGTAGTCATGCATGCCATTTGCAAGGATTCCAAACTTTTGTATGGGCATGTGTTAGTTTATTTTCAGCTAATAATATAAATAAAAGGTTGTGTTTCCATATTCCATTTTGTTAAGTGATTTTTTGCAATTATTTTAATTAGAACACCTAGATGTGCCTGATTTGTTGATTATTTCGTATATTTTATTTAATTAATAAAAAAATAAAAACTCATTATCATTTGATAGAACTAAGTCAAAAGTTTGTACATGTAATGTAGATAAAAGCTACATATCCTAGAAGCATAGGCAATATAGTAGCATAGTTGAATTGTAGTTTTTAATTTACAAGAAACATAATTGACTTTTAGTTTTAAATTTGCAAGAAATATAAGTGCAAATATGAAAAAAAAAACTAAACCTTTGAATGACACAATAGAGTAAATCACTTTTGCATAATAGGTGTCATCTATGGATCTCCTTGCAAAGATTTGGATCACTACTTGCTATCATAATAATATTTTTATAAAGATTTCTTACATGATTCATGGTTTAGATTCATTTAGTTGTGTAAATCAACTACAAAAAATATTTAATATAAGGTTATAAAGGTTCAACTCATGTAACTCCATACATAAATTGAATTAAATGCTTTTGTAATCACTTAATTTAATATAAGTATTATATTTTTATTGTGTGTAAATCAACTACAAAAAATCATGGTTAAAATAAGAACAAAAATATTCAATTCATGTAAATTCATATATCAAATGAATTATGTGCTTTTGTAATCACTCTCTTCAAATTAATAATTAAATAATATCTTTTTACAAATGTATATGACAAAGACTACACTGCGGCACTTGTTCTAGTAAAAAATATGAGTAATAATTAACAGAAAGCCATAAATCTTAAGTTATAAGAAACTAAATGCACTAGAACTAGTATATGCCAACAGCATTTAATTTTTTATTGCTTAGAATTTATTGATTGCCATAAATATATATATTACAACCCACATACCATTCTTCCATACATGCATTACTATGAAAGTACAAAGTACAGTTGTCATGTCACAACAGTTTCATGTCTACATTAAATTATTTGGTGCAATTTATTTCTTTGTATTGTATTTTTATTTCTTTTACTCTATGCTTAAGTTTAAATCGGAAAGATGTCTATCACACAATGTGTGCAGCCACGGTTAGCCATTACATTGTACACGATGCACACTGCTTAGAACCAGTTCCAGGAAACTATCAATTTGTCTTATCAGATGGTTGTAAACGGATTACATTATAAGCCAGGTAGACTTATAAAATTGGCTCGTCATTAGATGGTTGTTAACTGCTTACATTGTAAGCCGGGTAGATTTATAAAATTGGTGCGGAAAAAATAGTTAAAGTGATAGTTTCAACCGATTCTTTAATCTCTGAATTGTTCAGGTGATCCGTAGAATTGAATCCCGTCAAGCTCTAAAGCTCATGTACAAAGAAGAATTGCGTATTAATTTCTACAAAATTCTAATCAACTGTAAACAAATGGGATTCCTCCATATGTGTTGAAAATACTTTGAAATATTCATTATTATTATTAAAATTTAAAAATAAAGAGATCAAATACATGTAATAAATTATATGTGAATATATCAATTAGTATTTAAATGTGTCACAGTTTATCATAATGGTGACCGTATTAATTTCTACAAAATTCTAATCAACTGTAAACAAATGGGATTCCTCCCTATGTGTTGAAAATACTTTGAAATATTCATTATTATTATTAAAATTTAAAAATAAAGGGATCAAATACATGTAATAAATTATATGTAAATATATCAATTAGTTTTTAAATGTGTCACAGTTTATCATAATGGTGACCAATGTATTTTTTCATTTAAATATGGCACGGTTTATCGTAATGGTGAACAATGTCTTTTTTACCACAATAACTATAAATATCGTTTTTTTAACCATTTACGTATGGGTGGTCATTCTACTTTTTCTTAGAATTAGTATCCTTTATACAATTTTCACCCGTTTCTATAATTATTTTCACAATCAAATTCAGCACAGCAGCCATTTGCACAAACCATGCATATTCATATTCACCAGATTCAAATTTGCAGGGGTAAATGCATCTAAAAATGTTGACGTTACAGTCCTTATCATAAAAAAATCGAAGTGATGGTAAGTAAAAGAATAATAATAAGAAAAGCAATTTAATCAAACAAATATTCTTTCACGACTTTACATAGATTTTTAGATATGTATATATTTAATAATTTGTTAATAATATTTCAAAACTTTATATAGATTATTAGATATGTATGTATTTAATAATTTGTTAATAATATTTTGCATTGTATAATTTTGATATATCTAGTAACAATAATTTACAGGCGAAGAGAAATTTTTATTAATATTAATATATATATATATATATATATATATATATATATAATTTTAATTATTTATTGTTTTTAACTGTAATTTAACTATTTTTAAATTAAACAACTAACTACTATGTAACACTGATTATATATAATCACTTGTGAAAATTAATTTATTACAATAATATAAAAATGATAACAAACAAAACCAAAAAGAAATGATAACGAATAAAACCAAAATTGTAGAATGCTATCTCGTATTTCGCACTTGCAACCGCATAATATCATGAAAATACAACCTGTTAGGTCGAAAACATATCATTAAATGTGATATTACTTTCTCGAGATTAAAGGGGATGCCTCGTATAAATATCATGAAAACACGACATTTTTATGATCTTGTCTATGCACGATGGCAATAACCTCCTTGAGAAACGTCGTATATGCCAGGCCTGGTAAACGAGTAATGATAGTCTGTGTTCAAATCGCACGAAGTCATCTGAAAAATGTTTATGGTTGTGTTTTGCGAAAAAATTGGGGTCAGCCTCCATTCCTTGCGTGGGTGTAACACATATTCCACGTCCAAGTATGAAGGAGAAAGAAAAGGAGGGAGGGCAGTAAGCTCATCTTTGCCGACACTGCCACGCCAATCCCAAGCAATCCAAATTACGCGGCTCTTTCGGCTTTTGAATTGTATATATAAATATACATACAGAGACTCGTACCATCCATCCATCTATTTTTCTTTGGTCTTCTGGCAGAGTAGAGCATCATTAGTGTAGTCATAAAAAGAAGGCGCAAACCCTCTACTTCCATTCACAAATTTGTTAAGAGAAGAGATTAACGTAAGCGATGGAGTCTGAGTTTGAGCCTGCACTACGCACCGAGGAAACTCCGGAGACTCGCATCGTCATCCTTGATGTCCCAGGTATGTTATTTCCATTAATATGTATAATTATACCTTTCTAATGGAATGTACAATGTGTTGATTCTATGTGTTTGTAGAGTATTTTTTTTGAGACAATAGAATCAATGATTTATTTGTGCAGGTTTTAGAAAAGAAAATCTGGAAGTGCAGTTGGATAACCGGGGAAATCTCATCATCAGCGGAGAACGTGGTGTAAAGGAAATGGAGGAAATGGGTAAGGTGGAAGGAAGATTGGAAAAAATGCAAAGAATCAGAAAGGTTATTGGAATCCCCCAGAATTTGAATAACGATGGGCGCGTCACGGCCAAGTTTAGGGATCAAACGTTGCGTATCTCCTTGCCTTTGCTTCACATCTCCGACCAACAGAATCAGAACAAGATTCCTGCCAGCGGAACGCCAGTTCAACCGGCACAGTCAAAGGACGACAGGTCGTGCCCCAGAGGACAACAAGATTCGATTCAGGAACAATCTGGGGTTGCACAGGTTGTTCAAAGAGCAAGGCGTACACAGGCGATTCGACATGAAGATGATAAAGCAAAAGGAAATGCGGCTGCGGAAGAATTGAAAGAAATGGTGGAAGGGAGAAAAACAGAAACGTCTAAGGTTGGACAAGACTCGGCTCATGGGGAACCACCAATATCAAAAGACACGCAAGCAGTGTCTGCAAAGGCCGGCGCTGGGCACGAATCTGAGTTTACAGAATCGAAATCCAAAGAAGACGAAGAGAAGCATGAAGAGGAAAAAGCAGCGGATGAAGCCGAAGAAGAAACAGCTGAAAACGAAAACAAAGGTGAAGGTGCTGAACGCAGTTTACCATCCCCGGAGAAACAATTTCAAATTCCTTCTTCTTCTGCAAGACGTTCACGATTTTTCATTAGATGTTGTATTGTTTTATAATCATACGGTCAGTCTTCAGAGCATCTACCTCTTCATGTTGTATTGTTTTATAATCATCGTGTTCTGTTGTTTCAACTGCTACGGCTTTTACCTCTTTAACATTTTAACATATCAAGGTGCCCACTATACATTCAAAACCTTTATTTACTCTAGCGTTATTCGGATTGTATTAGAAGTACATGTATCTACACCCAATTTGTATCTCTGCTCTTACACAGAAAGGCTGCAGCAATCTTTGTGTATCTGCTAATAAAATATTTACTTTAACAGCTATGGCGTTCGCTGATATTTTATATTGAAAAATTTAAACCTAACAGTGGATTAAGTGGTTTGAAAATTTTCGTCAGCTAGTTACCACGCGAACACTGTTATATTGTAAGACAATTATACTCTAATAGGGAGGATTAAATTATTATTACCCAAGCATAATATTCTTGTTTTAATTAATTTATAAAAGAGAAAATCAACATCTCTAAAATAAAAATAAACTCTCAGAAATTTACATTGAAATATAAAACACAAAATCAACATTACTAGAGCAAAAATAAACTCACAAAAATTACAGTGAAGCTACAATTCAACAACAAAATGTAATTAGTCTTAAAAAAAAAATTATATCATAATGTTCTAAAAGTTGACCAAATTCAATGACAAATGTAATAAGTCATTAAAAAAAATAAAAAATTCAATAACAAAATGTAATAAGTCATAAAAAAAATTAAAAAAAAAAATATATCATATGTTAATTCTAAAAACATTTATCTAATTTGTTGCCATTAAGATTGATCTCATTAAATATTTTTTTTGACAACTCATTTATTAGTGATACAATACGACTCCCGAACATAATGTAATTAATTTGTTAGAAAAAAAGCATCTTATTTTAGAGTAATTCATAGATTTGGCACTGATATGTTATAATATATTCAGGTAGTGTTATTATTTGATTTTTAATTATTTTATGTAATAAATATAATATGTATATAGAAAAAAATTAAAATATAGATATTTCTATTGAAATTTTATTTTTATTTTTTTTCCAGTATAAAAAAACATTGTTATCAAAACAGTTTATAATTCTAATTTTAAAGCATCATTACATTTTATCAAAAAATCCATTCGTCTTCCTAGTTACAAGTATAAGGCCCATAGTTTTTGTTCTGTCATCACCCACAAAACCGACCCTGAAAAGGCCCTCTTGTTCATAGTTTGATCATCATCCTCCCCTATATTTATCAACAGATATCAGAGAATACAACAATAAACTTTGAAACTTTCCAGTTCTTTCAAAAAAATCATTATGCTAAACTTGGAATATGAAGCAAAGAGTGCAGATACCATAATGTTTTGTCAGTCTTATGAATTTAAAATAGGAACCAAAATAAACATATAAAAATCGCTACATCTTAATGAAATTGAAATAAGAAAAAAATATGACAAAACAGAAAGACTTATATTAAAAGCATATGAAGGTCTTATTTATAAAATTAAGAATAAATTCTAGCTTATATAAGAGGTATTAATGGAGTTCTAGCTTATAAATTTCAGATTTGACCAAATCATTGTTCTATTGTCTATTAAAAATCTTTTGGAGTGCTTAGAATTCCAATAATTGCACATCTCAAATAATTTGAACAACAATCCCTTGACTTGGCCGCAAAATTGATCCAAGGTAGTTTTTTCTTCCAGTTATAAACCTTTGATAGTTGTGGTCCTCTAGTTTAACATATCTTGTGTGATATCCTGCGATTATTAAATTCAATATGTTAATAAAATATATTATAAAACAGAAATTAAAAGTCAAATGGTATAAAACTAAAAAAATTCACTTACACTGATGGTAATAAACACTGAAACTTACTAGTTCTTTCACTCTATTCTCATAGTGGAATAGGTTTTCGGGTTTTCATCTCCTTCCATTCATCATAAATAGCATTCCAATCTACCTCATTTAGAGCATGAGGTGCACTGAGAGAGAGAAACATTAACATATCCAATGTTTTTAAAGAAAGTTTTGATCTATCACCATTTTTAATTCGATTTTATTTTGAAAATCTTCTTTCACATACTATTGTACTAGACGGAATAACAAGAATTGTTTTCCATAGCTACATTAAGCATGGAAATCTTTAAAACCATTCAATTTCACCTCCACATAGATCCCATACTCCAAACATATGTTTTTTGGGTAAGATTTATAAATAATACATATAAATTCATCCATTTCACCCATACATTTAATGTTGTCCACAATAAGCAAGCCTCCAACACTAAATTTTTCACATAAACATGTCAACCATCTTCTTGTTTGAGAGTCTCTATCATCCATATCCTCATAATAATTACAAGGACTAAAAAACTTAGCTGCATTAAAAATAGGAAAATCTGGGAACCTTGCATTTAGAGAGTCAATAACCTTCATCACAAAACCTTTTCCTAGCATAATGCAGTCATCTAGTGTCCCTCACCTTTGTGACTTCGACAAACTCTCAAACCTCAATTCATGTACATGTACTATATCTGTGCAATCTGCAAACTCAAGAGTTCCCTGTTGTGTTTTACTTAAAAAAGATGATGTGTGCATTGCACCTGCCCCAAATGTGCCTCTTAGAAATCGCTTATGAAGCAAGCTGATAGTGATATCCAAATGCGTTCCAATAGATGTAATGTCAACATGTCCTCTTTAAACTTTTGATTCGGCTAATTCAACTCAATAAGCGCATCTGCAAGTAAGTGGATGCAAAATTGAACTTGAAATATTGTAGCCATCTCATACATTTTTTTCTCCACTAACTCCGAGTCTCTTGAAAAAGCAGACATGATCTTAACGAGTCTTTCCATGAATTTTCCTCAGAAAGCCATCTAATATGATGAATATGTAACACTTCTAGCCTTGTGATTTGAAATGAATCCATTATCTCTTTCAATTCTCCGTGTCTTTTAGTAGATTTCCCTAGCCATGAATAGATCTTGTTTGCAAACTTATCAATAGCTTGCAACTCTTCAAAATATGATGAAGCATTATTTTCTTCTAATGCTTCTCAATGAGCTATACAATGGATATCTAATAAATGAGGGGCATGTCGATGAAGCTTAGTAGATAAACCTTCATGAATACCCCTCATGGATGCTTCTCCATCAAATCCAAATCCAACTAACTTTGTCATGGATAAATTCATGTCTGCTAAAAGAGATGTCACAACATCATACATAGATTATGATGTTCCATCCTTAATCTGTAGAAAGTGCATGAATTTTGTAGCACATGGACCTCTTCCTTCATTTGTCAACTATGTAATATAAACAATCAAATGTTGCACCATAGTCCGATCAGTGCTTTCATCAACTAAAAGTGAGTCATATGGGCTTTGTAAAATCTCATATTTTAATTTTCTCCAATATACCTCCTTAGCAGCTTCTAAAAAATCTTTTTTAGATGTTGTATTGTATATGCTGAGTATTCATCTATTAAAAGCATGTGAAGAGTGTTTTATACCTGTTCAAGTCACAAATTGACTTATATACTTCCAAAGGTAAATCATGTATTGCAAAAAAATACATGTTCTCAATAAATGATATAATTCTCTCTTTCTGAGCTTCAACCATTAGCTCTACATGTTTTGTAATTGGAAGAGTACTCAGTTTTCTTTCTCCCTCTAAAAGTTGCAAAGAAAATTTATGATCCTCTGATGTTGCATGGATGTTTAAAGCACTAACTTGAAGTGCTATGCTTACATCTTTAGAAAATGGAGTTTCCCTTTTAAATTTTACACACCATGAACATTTTATCCTTTCAACACCATTACAATATTTTACAGCATAAGCCCATGGAAATCTCATCTTCCATTTGGACTTGAATGTTCTTTTGTACCTCTTGGATGTCGATTCCTCTTCAAGAAGTTCTGCACTATCTGAGTCATGGTCCTCATCTACATGATCATATACTTCATTTTCAAAAATGTGCAATTGATTAGAGCATTGAGAGATACCAAATTCATCGGCAAGTGAATGTTGTTTCAGATCCTTTTTTGGGAGACCAAGAGGTGGCATTTTATACCTGTAAATCATAAACAATCAAAAAAACAAGAAATATAAAAAAACAGATTAATATAAAAACACATAGATTCTTTGAAAAAAACACAATAAACAACAAACTTCATATGAAAACTAATGAAATGAAAATCCACAAATAGATCTCGCACACAGAGGTTTGTTGATCATTGAAATTAAAACTAACTTCGATCTTCATGTCCTGAAAAGAGGACAAAGGGAAAGCTAAGTTTTTTTTTCACACCTAAAAGTTATCTAATCTGTTATTGCATTTCAGATATTGTTAGGACCAACTACAGTCCATTAGGAATTAAAGACAATTAACCAAATATAAAATAATTTGTCTCTTCTGCATAAAAGCTTGATCATAAAGGAAAAGGAGTTTCCAATACTTATTAATTAAATTAATAAAGCACATTTAAGACTTAGCTTCATTTGGAGAATTCATCAAGTTAGACCATAATATTCTGTACCTTAAATTCGTTACTATATATATTATGTTGAAGATGCACATATACTTTGTTGGATATTACTTGTTTTTAATTGGAATTTTTACACAGTGAGAATTTTTTTTAATTGTACTTAATCCTGATCTGAGTTCAAATTTGTATATTTTTGTTATCAACTCCTTTTCAGTTTGACCATTGAAAGGGAGACATAATACTTCAAGTATACTTTACTCCATTTCAGTTTGACTCGCTGCTTCACATAAATGTTCAAGCACTTGACTGCTTATTTTTATCAGTACATCAATTTAAGTTCAAAGGCTTCCCCATGTGGGTAAAACTACTGTCCCTTATTCTTAGTCAATTATGTGTAAGCAAATCATAAAGATCAATTCCAAAGAAAACACACAAATTGAAATATTGGTGAATCAATTATGACTATATTGGTAAAGAACACACAGAAGAAAACAAAATTGAAATATTGGTGGATCAATTATAATTATGTTCTTAATACTACACCGAGCTCAACATAAATCATCAAAAATAAAATGTTTTGAATACCCCTTTGATGAAGGACCCTCCATGGCAAAGCTCCTTTATGGTGACAATATCATTTTTTTAGCTAGGAGCCATGACGACCTCGACAAGAAACTTAGAATCCTCCAAGATTACTACTCTCAAATGGATATGATTTTTAGTACTGACAAGACTAAGAGTCATGATAATTAAATCCAAAAAGACCAAGTATAATAACTTCATTTATGATAATAACTACTCAGATAAAGTTCCTTCATACAAATATATGAGAATTTATAGTCATCATCACTTCAATTGGAATTGTAACATTAAGAAAAGGATAATTGGAGTTTGGAAATATTATTATGGAATTGAAAATAATGGTAATTTGACAGATCTTCTGGCATGGAGTAAAAACAAGTTCCTCTTTGGGAATCTCGTCACTCCTATCATTTTGTATGGATGTGCAATTTGGGGTTGTAGTATATCTAGAGAATCATGGAGGAAGATTGAGTTGATCAAAAAACAGTTTATAACCTACAACTTCAAGATTAAATGAAATATTATTTTCCCTGTTCTCTTAATTCAAGTTGGAATTTCCCCCATTGAAATAATGACTATGACTATATATCTCATGTATACGAAGAATATTTACAACATGGAATCCAAGGTTATCCTAAGATTGGCTTTAAATCTAGCCAAAACCCCCGCGTCAGGCTCAAGCGAGCCTAACATAAGGATGCCCAATATTAGCTAGACCATTGAGGAGTAAAGGAGGAAATCATCTTGAAGAATATGGATAATATTAAAAATAGTATTACTTCCAAATTTAAGGATATGTCACATGATGATGAGTTAGAGGGAAAAAGGAAGCTAAGGTATTATACGGAGGTGATCAACCCCAATTTTGAAAACTAGAATTATCTTTATGCCTTGACCAATGCTAAGAAGAAAATGAAAATTTCCAATATAACTACTAATTATCATGAACTCCAAAGTGAAATCAAGCGTTAGTCTATTCCCAAAACACCTTGGGACAAATTAGTTAGTCACATTTGTGATACTAAGAGGGTTGAAGATGAAAATCACTTTCTCTTGTATTACATAGCTCTTACTCACATCCATTTTAATTTTCATAATCTCTACACACTACTAACCTTCTTGACTTGTTAACTCAACAAACCTATGGGATCTAGGAACACTTCTCTCCATTCTTTTCTGTCATATAAATAATATGTTAAAGAATCTCAATTATTTTATTACTTTCTGAAGGTCTGATAGACCATATTGGCCTTAGTGGACCATATTGGTCTTAGTGGATGTTAATAATCATCATCAATTATGAAAAAATTGTAATAAAAAAAACCCACTTCAATAAATGAGTGGTTTATAAGAGCTAAATTTAACTTGTAATTGAAAAAATATATTATTCATAAAATATTAAAAAAATGGGATAGTCTAGTAAACATATGTTTTGGTTTTTTTTCTTGGAATTGAGACTCTTGATATTGCAATAGATGATTCTCATTGTAAAAGTTGTTGGATGGAGACAAATACCTCGTAGGGGGCATGATTTTCATTTACCAATTTGAGTAGTCTTCTTTATTTTCCCTATAATCTTTAGGTGGTCACTATATAAATCCATATTTATGAAAGGAAAATAATTTAGTAAATATAAATATAATTTTTTTAAACAATTATAATTAATAATATTATTTATTTTAAAAATTATAATAAAAATAGTGGAAAATATTTTCCAATAAACACACATACCTATTCAAACAAATATAGAAATGACATGTTAATAAACGTGTTAGAACTGAAAGCTATAAATTTGAAAAACAAATAAGTTAATATAATATATAAATAAGTTATTATTTGGATGTTAATATATAATAAATAAGTTATAAGAATTATTATGTCTTAGATATTGATATTAATATACCCTAATACATTATCTATCTTTAAAAAATATTTTTAATAAAAATTAACATAGATCTATTTTAATTCTATATATATCAAGGACAATAATTAATGATTTTCACAATTAAGATAAAAATAAATATAACTAAATAAATACAAAAACAAAAACACACACACACACACACACACACACACACACACATATATACAAACACGAACACACTATCTAGTAAATAGACAAAGTTAATATTATATTTGGCTCAATGACAGTTCAAGAAAAAAGAAGTTATAATTTTTATTTGTTGTATCAACATATATAACCCATAAAGAAACCATAGAATATCACATCATGAACAGTTAGGCAGTAACCGAGACTGTCTAGTAAACAGACAAAGTTAATATTATATTTGACTCAATGACAGTTCAAGAAAGAAAAAGTTATAATTTTTCCTTGTTGTATCAACATATATAACCCATCAAGAAAACATAGAATATCACATCGTGAACTATTAGGTAGTAACTGACATACTACTATACTTGCATTGACACAATAAAAGGTAAAACACCATCTACGATTCACAACATGTTTAAATTATTACAAATCAGTTACTGAACACGAAGAATTTTATTTTCCACGCAGAATGCCTTATGAAGTTCGTGTGTTGGAAGAACATTCAAGGATGTAAAAAGAGAGAAAGTGGAAAGTGGTAATCTAAAAGTGAGGTGAGGCAACAACAGCTACTATTCGCAGTTCCACCAGCAGAACGCACATTGCCACCGCCAATGGCTTGAGGAATTATCTGAAGGAATTTATGGGGGAGTTCCAGAGTCTGAGACATAATATCATGGGCGAGTACAAGGAAATGGTTGAGAGAAGGTACTATACTGTTACTGGTGAGAGAGCTGACGAAGAGACCATAGATCATATTATTGAAACAGGAAAAATTTAAAGTATGATGCAAAGGGTGATTCAAGAGCAGATTATTGAAGTCATCCGTGAGATTCAAGAGAGACATGACACTGTCAAAGAGATGGAGAGGAATTTGCTAGAATTGCAACGGATATTCCTTGACATGGATGTGTTGGTGCAGAGACAAGGTCAGGAGCTCTATAACATTGAAGCCCATGTGGGGCGTGCAAGAAATCAATAAATAGCAGTCTAGCTAGTAGCAGGATTTAGGGATTCTAACTGAGTACCTGGTTGTTTGTGCATTCGATTGAAGAATGGATATTCTTTTGTTGAGTTCTGAGTCCTGACTCTTGTCCTAAGAAGTGAGGAATGGCTCTATCGTTGCAATTATTCTCCAGGATGAAAAAGAAAATCCTTCGCTGCTCACGCTAGAGCCTACTGCCTGAGTCCAAGATTAACTTTTAAGTGTTGAGAATGAGCGTGCCCACTTTCCACTGCCCATTCCAAAACTTCCAATGCCATAATTTATGATGGTTGTTGCCAGTTGGCTTGGAGTTGGAAGTTTGAAGTTGGAACTTGGCACTACTAAGTTACTAATTAGGGTGGTCGCTTTAATTGTTTTAACAATTCAAGCTCCACATAAATTGTCAACCCGGAAAGGTCTGTTTATTCCAAAGACAATCACGCAATGGATATGCTCAATTCCAAAAGCAAGATAATGTTGTAGTAAGAATCACACAATTATCAATCATATAAATCTAACTATTCACACCCTGCTTTAACAAAGCTGAAGTCTACTTGTGTTACAGCAGAAGAAATTCCCCTATTGCAGTCTTTCATTAAAAGAATCCTAGGAAAATATAATGAAAGGAAATCACCCTGCAGGAAAGGAAACCAATCAACCATAACAGGGAACAGGACCCTATTCCTCCAAACAGGAACTTCAGCACCCGTTTCCTGACACTAATCACACTGTAGAAAAGATCAATCCAAGAAAACAGGACCCTATTCCCATGAACAGGAACCTTCAGCACCTGTCTCCTGATACTAATCACACTGCAGGAAAAAGAAAGTCAACTTATGGGAACAGGACCTTATTCCTTTGCACAGGAATCTTCGGCACCTATTTCCCGACATCAATCATACATTCAAACAGATAACAGAAAAAGATCTCTTGACTTCTTTATAAATGAACGTTACCAAACTCATGCAGCGTTAAAGAAAACAGAGTGCTTAAAGACTACAGAACTATGCAAATGATGATTCAGTAAACAGAGTTAAACTAAGGTGCAAATATCATAGAGAAATTTAACAAACTACAGGAGCAATCGGGTGAATCTTGTGATGAAGGCGGGCCCTTTCCTTCTCACAAGATTCCCCAGAGGAAAGAGTTAAATTGAAGCACTCAAAAGAAACCTTTATTCATCTGTCAAAAAGGAATGATACATTACAATGGAGTCTTGCTCCTTTCCGCTCAAAATAATGTTTCTCCTGTAGTCTCTAACTCCCCTTCTAATGATGATGTCTCCTCTTTTTAAAGAGGAGACATCTATTACAGTTACATCAGAGAAAATCTATATTTATCCAAATCTGTTCTTCTATCTTAAAACAGGATTCTTCTATTCTTCCATAGAAAAATATTGTTACAACAGATACAAAAAAAGTACTGGCTTCAGAACAATCTGTGTAACAACTTTCTTGCTTGTCTTCGTCTTGTTGCCATTGTTCCCAAAATACACTTCCAAAATCGCAAATCACGAGTAGTGACGGAATTTACGTGCCCGCTGACTGTTTCAGCAACGGAGTCGACTGTTTCAGCAAAGGCCGATTGTTTCAGCACAACACGTTCCTTATCATAAATTATCTACGATCTTTTAGACTTGTGTTAGCAAAAATCTACCTTCGATTAATGATGAAATATAAGAGTAATGTGGAATTATATGTAAACAGATTAAATATATAGTAAAGAGAAGGATTTCATATACCTTTGGATAAAATGGATGAAAATGATACTGAAACCCTTTTTAAATATAGTTATAAAAGGTAAGGTGGTGTCAACATGTATGGTAAAAATGGTACATTATGAGGTCCTAACATCCCCCCCAGCTGAAAGGGTTGCATGTCCGCAGGAAAATTTTTGTCCGAGTCAAAGTCTGAGTACTAACTCTTTGCATGCAAGTTGCTCAAGCAGTAACTGTGGAAGGTGGCTTCTGTTGAAGCTCGGAATCCCTGGTTGTTCTGAAATTTATGCCATGCTACTGCCTCGTCCCTGTTAGCCAATTTGTAGTGAAACTGGTATCGTTCTGCCGGCATCCATAAGATCGGGAAGTGAAAATGATAACCAATCCAGTTCTCGGCACATTGTTGAATGCATCTGATGTAGTTTGGTACCCTGGATAGTGCAGTTTGAAGATTATCAGGGCTAAAAGGGTTATACTCTTGTCTTTCCTTACATGACTGTTGCCAGAACATGGTGTTGGCCTTCAAGGCAGCAGTTTCCTTGACTCTGATTAACTGATGACACTTTAGAAGTGTTGAGGCTTGCAGTTGCTGTATGTAGCTGCGCATTCCTGGCTTCTGCAAAAATCGGTGATATTCTGCTACAAAAATGGCCGGATTTGAAGGTTCCGGTCTTATCCAAAGGAGGCGATTATCCTCATTATGCCTACTTGCAATAAAAGCAGTTTGCCATGTAATTTGATTGGCAAGAAATGAAACAAATGCCCTAATTTGTATATCACCAACAATTGGATTTAGGTTGACCTCTCTATTCTCAGGCATAGCCTCATTATGAAGATAAAGTTCACATAACAAATGTTGGTCACTAGCGGGGGCCTCAGCAAATGTGTTGACAAATTGTTCCGCTGTGAGCAACTCATGAGGTCTCCCATCCTTAATTGCCTTCAATTGAAAATAAACAAGGCGTTCAGAAAGGAACAGAGAATAATTCAAGGATGGTTTCCTCGTGGCTAACAATTTTTTTACTAATGAAAACATCAAAACTAGTTTATCTTTTAACTCCTTGATTTCTTTCTTAGAATCCTTGAGATGTTGGAGTGTCTGCTCCCAATTATCCCATTTGGCATACATCTGATTCTGCCAGGCCAACTTATGTTGTTTTAATATTTTATTTTGATCCACAGCATACTGCTTCTTCCAGTTATTCATTATTTCCAATTGTTTCCATGGTGGAGTCTGTGTCCCAGCATTGTAGGTACTGGCTTGGGGCATCGTCTGAGTAGCTGAGCTGACTAACACAGGGCAGGATATCTGTGGCTTGGTTTATTTTTCCAGATTTTTTGAGGGCCCTACTGGTTCTTGTGTGACAGTAGGGCGTTCTTCTTTGATTGCAACTGATGTGGATGCCTCAGGCACTGGGATTTTGACTATTTTGTATCTTGCCTATTGGTAAATGTTTCCACATTCATGGCACATGTATTCTTTACATGGGTCATTCTTTTGTGCTGATGTTGTATGTGCCAACATGTAGAGATTTAATTCTCTATCAAAGGCTTCCCTTGCCATTACCAACTCTTTTTTATAGGCCTCTAGTTCTGATTTCAAAAACTCATTTTCCTCCAATAAAGATGCCATAGTGAGTGAACCCTGTGTGTTGGTTGATTTTTCTGGAGTTGATTGTTGATCCACAGCTGTAGTTGGTTCTTGTGTTTCAGCTCCAGCTGTTTTCCTTATATTATCATGCTTGGTGTATGATTTTTGCACCTCAGTAGCTGGTTCTTGTGTTTCAGCTTCTGAGTGAGTAACTGGTTCTTGTGGAGCAGTTACTGTTTGAGTGGTAAACGATGTCATATTACCCTGGGAATCTGGTTCTTGTGGAGCAGTGCCACAGGACGAGACGGTTAATGGTTGGGGAATTTGCAATGGTGATGAGGATTGAAGTTTTAACAAGATAGTCACAGGGTCATGGGAAATGGGAGTGACTTCAGTTTCAATAGTCATTTTCATTTTCCTCCTAGGTAGGAAAGCAGAAAAGTTAGTGACTTTCCTTTTCTTTTTATGAGGAGATTCTTTTCTAGGGGAAGGGCTATCGGAAGAGGTGGCAGCTTGGGATGTGGCCCTTGTTTGTCTTTTTGAGACAGAGACTGTTGGGGTTCGTCTTTTCCTTTTATGAGTAGGGGGAGATGGGGGTGTTTAAGCTTGAGAGTCATCGCTAGAGATGTAGACAGTGGGAAGGGGTGACTCTGCTAATTGGGATGAACTTGGGGGTGGGTTAACTGGTTCTAAAGATGGGATCAATGGGGGATCAGGGATATCTTCCAGTTGCCGTTCATAAGAGCTTTCGGGAGTTTCTTGGGGAATTTCGGCTTGTTGGGGAATTTCAAGGGCTTGCTGGAGAAGGAGGAGTGGATTATTCAGAGGGAGGTTTTGCTGAGAAAAACCCCTCTGAATTAATAATTGACATAAGCGATGATGGGTAAGGGATAATGATGGGAATTTTACTCGTCTACAGTAATATGACATGTTTTTAATACATCCAAGCAGATAATAAGGAATATTAACTAATCGACCATGCCGCAAATGATTCATTAAAACAAAGTCATGTTGATAAACTACCTGGTAACACCCCTCGCAAGTCAAATAGTGCTTGATGAATTCAGATACTGTTGGCCATGGGCGAGATAATGAATGCAGACTTATACCGCGGCCTTTATTCTCAACCTGTTCCTCTGGAAGAAGGAAGTCCTGCTGTGCATTTAAAATGACTTGTTTCCTGCTAAACCAGCGAGCACCTGTGACCGGCAACCCTGAAACTTGTGCTATATCCTCCTCTATGACCGAAATTCGGACCCCTTGGACCACAGAGTAATCTTCCTAAAAATTCTGCACAAACTCTAAAACTTGCTGAGGATCAAATTCTCCTAACCTTTCGAAGTATGTTATCCACCCTGCCTGCTGAAAAATTTGGTAGGCCTCCGGGAAAAGTTCAAGAAGAGTTATCGAGCCAGGCTCATGTCTGATAGTTGAACCTTCCATAGCTACTAACTTGAGTCACATGCAGAGGCGCAGAGAATAGAAACATAGGCTTTGATCAAGCTAATCATTGCAACAGAGAATATGGAGTCTCAATGACGGCGGAAATAATGGATATGAAGAGTGACGGTGGATTGGATGGTGTGGAATGACGATTCAGTTTTCGAAATTCCCCCCTTACGTATGATGAAATGATGTTTAAGTGTGCGGGGATTGTAATCATTATGAGCAATATCCTCTCTTTAAAATATTATTTAACTGTATTACATAAAAACCACATACCTTATATTTTTACCTTTGTTTTTATAATTCGAAGTATAGAGTGCTTCATAATGGCTTGATGTTGATGGAAGAATCTTTAAATTTCTCTGGAATGTAGAAACAGGAGCATATCAGGATCTGCTCAATACTGAATAATATTCACCCAAGGGATCTAAAGAATAAAAGTGGAGAACTGAAAAACTTGTGTAGCAGAGGAAAGAAATGGTGTTTTAATAATGAAAAGATGAATGATAGGTTGCTGAAAGTGGTGTTTCAGCAATGGAAAAATGAATGACATGTTGCTGAAAGTGGTGTTTCAACAAAGGGAAAAATAAGGAAAATGGGATGTAATGATTTGGGTCTAAGAAAAGTGGGAGAAGTGCTTGTAAGGGATAATTTCATCAGTAAGGAATGGGAAATACTAGCTGAAAGATGATATTTCAGGAATAGGGAGAAGTGGGGGAAAAAATAAATGGAAAAAGGGAAAGATGGAGAAACGGGATAAGTAATAAAAGGGATATTGCTAGGAAATGGTTTGAAATGAAGGGAACAAAGCTTCTGTGATTGAAGCCCAGATCTTCTTGTGATGAATCTGTCCTCCTTAATGAGTTCTTCCATAATCTGCAAAATTCAATTGTAACATGCCAACCCTTGATAGGGATTATTAGTTTTTAATCTAATCTAATGCTAGAAATACAGTGTAGAAAATTAAATTCTGTGAGGAGCAGAAGACTCCCCTAGAAAAAGATAATGTGTATCAGTCATGCAAGCAACCTTGAAATCTTCTTTAGAAACGGGGTGCTGGTACAAACGAAGCCTATGACCATTTACTAGTAGAGGTGTTTTAGAATCATCAATTGTTAAAAGTCTTACTGTTCCATTAGAAAAAACAGCATCTACTTCATATGGTCCAAGCCATCGTTTACGTGATTACCCTGAAAATTTTCAAACCGAGAGTCATACAATAAGGCCCAATTACCTTTTTGGAACTGCTTGTGTTTGATGATTTTATCATGCCATTTCATTCTTTGTTGTTGAATCATGGTTTTTTGGTGAATGGCATCTAATCTCTTTTCATCCAATTCAAGAAGCTGCTGCAACCTAGTTGTCTGCACATCAGTCAAATCAAGATTAACAGCTAAAGTAGTTCTTAGAGTTTTAATTTCAAATTCCACAGGAAAAACAACATTTTTACCATAAACCAATTCATAGGGAGAAAAACCTGTAGTGTTTCTCCAAGTAGTTCTGTAAGCCCATAGTGCTTCAGGGAGCCTTTGAAACCAATCCTTCCGGTTATCCCTCACTGTTTTAGTTAGAATGGCTTCTAATACTTTATTTGTACTTTCCACCTGCCCATTGGCCTGGGGGTGGTATGGTGTAGTCATTCTATGATGAATATGATATTTCTGAAGGGTAGACTTAAAACCATGAGAATTGAATGGAGGTCCTCCATCTGTAACTAGCTCTCTAGGAATTCCAAATCTGGTGAAGATTTCTTCAAATAAGAAAGCTAGGACAGCTTCTTCATTGGCTCTAATAAGTGCTTTGGCCTCCACCCATTTATTCATATAGTCTGTAGAGACTAATATATAAGTTCTTTGATTGGATGGAGGATTAATGGGTCCTATGAAATCCAAGGCCCATCTTTCAAATGGTTCAGAAACTACTTGGGGGTTTAATGGCATTTGATCTCTATGATTGGGTTGACCCATTCTCTGGCAGCTGTCACAAGCCCTCACATATTTCTTTGCATCCTTAAATAATGAGGGCCAATAGTAACCCATCCTCAAAATTTTGTGTGTTGTTCTTTTATCAGCAAAATGCCCTCCGCAAGGGCCATCATGACAAGCTTTTAGTATGTCGTACACTTCATCCTCCCTAATGCATCTTCGGATTTCATGATCAAGCCCTGTATAGAAAAGACACCCACTTATCCAGCTATACCTGGCACTTTGTTGAACAATTCTTCTCTTTTCTCTGTATGACAGGTGTGATGGTAATTTTCCTGTAACCAAATAATTGGCAATATCTGCATACCACGGAGAGTGAGCAGAGACTGCAAATAAATACTCATCAGGAAAGGAATCATCTACTGGAATATTATTATCAGTTTTTAACCGTGAAAGGAAATCAGCCACCACATTTTCTTTACCAGGCCGATCTACAATAGTAATATCAAACTCCTGTAGTAACAATAGCCATCAGGTAACTCAAGCATTTGTGACAGATTTGTTCATTAAATACTTAATAGCCAAGTTATCAGTGTGGACAAAAGTAGAATAACCAGTGATATAATGTCGAAATTTATTAATGGCATAAATTACTGCAAGAAACTCTTTTTCGGTAACTGTATAATTAAGCTCAGCAGGAGTCATGTTCATACTGATAAAATAGATAGCATAAGGAAGATGATTTTCCTCTTGTCCCAAGACAGCTCCAATTGCAGTGTCTGAAGCATCAAAAGATATATGAAAAGGGAGGGCCCAATCAGGTCCCCTCAAAATAGGAGCGATAGATAACTGATGCTTGAGTTCTACAAAGGCTTTCTGACAAGGATTAGTCCACTTGAATTCATCATTTTTCATAAGCAACACAAATAAAGGAGAAGCTATCTTAGAAAAATATTTAATAAATCTTCTGTAATATCCAGCATGTCCTAGAAAACTTCTCACATCAGTTTGTGTTTTAGGAACAGGAAGATTCTGAATGACCAGTATTTTAGATGGGTCTACCTGAATACCTTGAGATGAAATGAAATGTCCAAGCACTACTCCTTCACTCATCATCATATGAAATTTTTCAGTACTTAGGGAGAGGTGAGCTTGTATACAACGTTTAAGTACCTTCTCAAGATTTTGTAATGCATCTTCAAAAGACACACCATAAGGAGTAAAATCATCCATAAATATTTCCATAGAGTCATTCAGCATATCAGAAAATATTCCTATAACAGCCCTCTGAAAAGTTGTTGGTGCATTACATAGCCCAAATGGAAGAACTCTATAAGCAAAAGTTCCCCAAGGACTAGTGAAAGTGGTCTTGTCCTGGTCTTCGGGTGCAATTCTAATTTGGTTATACCCGCTGAATCCATCTAGAAAAGAAAATAATTTCTTCCCTAACAGACTATCCAACACCTGATCAATGAAAGGTAAAGGAAAGTGATCCTTTTGAGTAGATTTGTTTAAGGCTCTGTAATCAACACACACTCTCCATTTCCCATTTTTCTTAGGAACTATTACTAATGGGGAAACCCATTCACTGTCAGATATGGGGTATATAAATCCTGCATTAAGCAATTTCTGAAGTTCTTCTTTAACAATTTCCCTTAAATTAGGGTTCATTCGTCTTTAGGGTTGACAGACTGGTCGGCATCCTTCTTTAATATAAATTCAGTGAGTACATAATTCAGAAGAGATTCCTTTCATATCCGTGTAATCCCATGCAAATGCTTCCTTATTTTCACGTAATAACTTCATTAACTGCTGTGTTTCAGCAACTATTAGATCAGGATTTATGTTTAATGTCTTGCCAGGTTCGATTTCGACTGTTGTGCTTTTAGATGAGATGGTGGTTAATGTCTGAGATAAATCTTCAGATTCAATCTTTTCCTGGGTATCCATTTCAAAAATTGCAGTCAATTGATTGTGTGTTTCAGCAATTACAGAGGAAGGTTCACAAATAAAATTATTAATTATTTCATCCTCTGTGTTGTCTTTAAGAGTTAAGGCTTGTCCGATAGTTAAAATGGGCTGAATAGTATTATCATCATAATCCATCCACACAGAATCTTCATTATTAATTATGGGTGTAGCATGAGGATAAAGAGTAAGATGTTTGGTTTCATAACCATTAGAAATTGTCATTGAACCAGATCTGCAACTGATAAAGGCATCGGCTGTGGCCAGCCATGGCCTCCCCAGAATTAAAGGATGTCCCCCTAGCTTTGTTTTAGTTTGTAATACGACAAAATCAGCTGGGTAATTCCAGGATTCAACTGAGATAACTAGATCTTCAACAACTCCTTCTGGTTTAATTGTAGAACGGTCAGCCAACTCTAGGATAGTTGGTGTATCTCTGATTGTGTTATTCAGCTGTAACAACTGTGAAGTTTCAAGAGTCATAATGTTTATTGCAGCACCTAGATCTACCAGAACTTGAGGAATCATTGTTTTACCAATTTGAACTGTCACAGTAGGATGGCCGGGGTCACCATATTTCATAGGAGGGGTTTTTCCGGACATTAATGCAGATAAGTCACCCATCACATGAACTGTAAGGGGATCTTTAGTTTTCCTACCAGGTTTCTTAACACAAATGTCCCTTATGGTTCTGGCATAAATTGGTACATCTCTCAGTGCCTGTAAAAGTGGAATTTTAACATACAAGTTTTGCAATTCCCCTAAAAGATTAAAAGCAGGTGTTTTAGGCATTTTAGTTAAAAATAAACGCTCGAGGAATGGTGGTTCTGTTATTTCAATACCCTTTTTAGAGGGTGGTTGTGCTTTTTTATGCTTCTTAGTTTCCTCTTTATCAGAATCAGAAGAGGTTATATCATCAATGATAGGTTCTACTATTTTCTCAGATCTCAAATGAATATCATTACATTGCATAGTAGGAAATGTAGGCTGATTCTGAATATCAATGACTTGCACAACTTTATTATTGGGGTTAGGATTTGGTTGCACAGGCAGCTGGGGTCTCATTTGATTATTTGGTGGAGCATTTGATGGTAGAGGAAGTGGTTGTTGAAATTGAGGAAATTGATTTGGATACGGGAGTTGTTGGCTTCTCCAATTTGAATTCCAAGGATTAAAAGAAGATGGCTGTTGTGGGGGCCAAGGAGTCCACATTGTAGGATCAGCAAAGGGAGGGTTTGTTTGTTGCATGGGTGGGAAGTTCATCTGATTAAAGGGTGGGTATTGCATTTGATTAAAGGGAGGGTAATTTGTCTGACTGAAAGCAGAATAATTATTCCAACGATTAAATGGCATACTAGAATTCATACCTTGTCCTTTTGGTTGCCATTGTCTTCTTTGTGTTAGCAGGTAAACTGCTTCAGCTTCTTCTTCCGTTGGCTGCAGTGCTGCCTTGATTCCTGGTAGAGAGGGACATTGTTGTGTTTCATGATCTTTCTCACAAAGGGTGCAGATTGGTATTTTGTCCAATGGGCATTCCCTTAGTGGATGTTTGTCTCTGCATTTCGGGAAAAAGACAGCTAGAGCTGCTTCTGCTTCAGCCTGCTTCTTTTTAACCTGCAAGGTGTCAATTTGTGAAGCAAAAGAACTTAACATCTCAGTTTTAAATTCTTCAATTAAATTACCTATTTTAGCTCTTGTTTCTCCCCCACTGGCTGATTTCTACACTCTTGAATAGGTGGGATCTCTGTTACTTACTCTGTTCTTTGCAGCTCCTCTTGAACATCTTTTACAAAGTTCAACAATCTCATCATATGATTCTTTAGATATATCTCCCTTGCCAAGCATGTTTAACATGTCTAAACAATCATCCCTTAATCCTCTAAGTAGTATTGTTTTGCGAATTTCTTTACTTATATTCGGATGATCAGATCTCTGCAGATTATACTACAACCTTTCCACATAGTCCTCCAGATTCTCGTCCAGCTTTTGTGCCATGTTGAATAGTTCGTCCCTCTTTTCTCTCGTCCGACAATAGTCTTGATATTTAAGCAGAAATTTCTATTTCATCTGTTCCCATGTTGTGATTACCTGACTCCCAAGGCTCATAAACCACCTTAAAGCATTTCCTTTTAATGTCGCTGGAAAAAATTTCAACTTTTGAGAATTAGTAACATAATCATAACTTTTGCATAATATATCAAATTCAAAAAGAAATTCACCCGGATCTTCAAAGGATAAACCATGGAATTTGGGTAAAGCTGACAATGGAATATTCTTCATAGGAGTTGTTCCTCTAGGGAGATCACTGATAGGAAATCCCAAGGTAGAGAGAGAATTTTCATCCCTTCCTTCTCCTTTAGGATCTACACATCCTGCACCAAAGAATTCTTCGTTGTTTCCTTCCATTGGCTGTTCTCCTACTGCACTTGGTCGATCCTCAAGATCTTCTACTGGCTCCTCAATATTTTCCACTGGTCGTCCAACACTCTCTATTAGTTCCTCAACGTGCTCTGCTGATTTGCTAGCACTTTCTTCTGACTCTCCAGCACTGATTGCTGGTTCTTTAATTTCCGTTACTGGCTCCTCTATGTTTTTAGGGCCCACGACTTCCTCTGTTTTGTAATCTGATTGAGGGGAGTGCTGAAGTTTTGATCTTCGAGAACTTAATCTCTGTGATGATTCAGCCTTTGATACAATATCGTCAATGAAAGTCTTTCTTCCTCCCCTTCCTTTGCCCTTGCCACCTGTAGGATTAGTTTTCTTCTCGGTTCCATGTCCTCTCATACAATCTGCACATCTAGAAAGAAAATATTAATGCTTTTGAAATCTATAATTGCCTTCCCCAGCAACGGCGCCAAAATGTTGGTCACTTTAATTGTTTTAACAATTCAAGCTCCACATAAATTGTCAACCCGGGAAGGTCTGTTTATTCCAAAGACAATCACACACTGGATATGCTCAATTCCAAAAGCAAGATAATGTTGTAGTAAGAATCACACAATTATCAATCATATAAATCTAACTATTCATACCCTGCTTTAAAAAAGCTGAAGTCTACTTGTGTTACAGCAGAAGCAATTCCCCTATTGCAGTCTTTCATTAAAAGAATCCTAGGAAAAGATAATGAAATGAAATCACCCTGCAGGAAAGGAAACCAATCAACCATAACAGGGAACAGGACCCTATTCCTCCAAACAGGAACTTCAGCACTTGTTGCCTGACACTAATCACACTGTAGAAAAGATCAATCCAAGAAAACAGGACCCTATTCCCATGAACAGGAACCTTCAGCACCTGTCTCCTGATACTAATCACACTACAGGAAAAAGAGAGTCAACTTATGGGAACAGGACCCTATTCCTTTGCACATGAATCTTCAGCACCTGTTTCCTGACATCAATCATACATTCAAACAGATAAAAGAAAAATATCTCTTGACTTCTTTATAAATGAACATTACCAAACTCATGCAGCGTTAAAGAAAACAAAGTGCTTAAATACTACAGAACTATGCAAATGATGATCCAGTAAACAGAGTTAAACTAAGGTGAAAATATCATAGAGAAATTCAAAAAACTACAGGAGCAATCGGGTGAATCTTGTGATGAAGGCGGGCCCTTTCCTTCTCACAAGATTCTCCAGAGGAAAGAGTTAAATTGAAGCGCTCAAAAGAAACCTTTATTCATCTGTCAAAAAGGAATGATACATTACAACGGAGTCTTTCTCCTTTCTGCTCAAAATAATTTTTTTCCTGTAGTTTCTAACTCCATTTCTAATGATGATGTCTCCTCTTTTTAAAGAGGAGACATCTATTATAATTACATCAGAGCAAATCTATATTTATCCAAATCTGTTCTTCCATCTTAAAACAGGGTCCTTCTATTCTTCCATAGAAAAATATTGTTACAACAGATACAAAAAAAGTGCTAGCTTCAGAACAATCCGTATAACAACTTTCTTGCTTGTCTTCATCTTGTTGCCATTGTTCCCAAAATACTCTTTCAAAATCGTAAATCACGAGTAGTGACGGAATTTACGTGCCCGCTGACTGTTTTAGCAATGGAGTTGATTGTTTCAGCTACGGAGTCGACTGTTTCAGCAACGGTCGTTTGTTTCAGCACAGCACGTTCCTTATCATAAATTATCTGCGATCTTTTAGACTTGTGTTAGCAACAATCTACCTTCGATTAATGATGAAATATAAGAGTAATGTGGAATTATATGTAAACATATTAAATATATAGTAAATAGAAGGATTTCATATACCTTTGAATAAAATGGATGAAAATGATAATGAAACCCCTTTTAAATATAGTTATAAAGGGTAAGGTGGTGTCAACATGTATGGTAAAAATGGTACATTGTGAGGTCCTAACAGCAGGCAGTTGCACAATGCAGACTTGCAGACTTGTAGTTAATGGAATTTCAAAACTTAACAAGCTCTCCCTTGTAGTTACAAGTTGCCATTAATCTCCTTCAATTGTAATTTTCTGCAACAACCTATGTCCAGTCACCATTCTAACTTAGTAACTTACTATACTTAAGAATTTTCTGCAACAACCTGTTATGCTTTACTAACTTAGTAACTTACTATATTTAAGAATTTTAAAAAATGTGATTGGCTCTGCCAGGCTACAACACTTCTAGTGACATTTTATAATATTATTCATTTTTTTTTTTAACTTGTAAAAATCCATTTTTTTTTTTTAGTGGTAAATTACAATCTCTACTTCTCTGATGTGCTAGAGGCCCTTTGAAGGGCTCTGATGTGTTCAATTTTGAACACTGCTTCCAACCTCATAATATCATGAAAATACAACCTTTTAGGTCGAAAACATATCATTAAATGTGATATTACTTTATCGATATTAAAGGGGAAAGTAAGCGATTTTTTTTTAATGTCCCCAAGGCTAAAAATAGCTTATGGGACAGGTTGATTTTTCATCTAGCTCTTGTATTTGGCCCTTTTCCTGTGAAGTTTTACAATAACTTCTCCCAGGGTATCAACAAACTCTTCACTGAATAGATTATCCCAATAACTAGCTCCCAAAATACCTGCATAATTTTCTGTGCTGTCTTTGAAGGCCTCGCATTCTAAAATGAAATGTTTTTCTATTTCCACTTTTCTGAAGGAACAAAAAATGCATACTCTTTCCTCCTACATTTCGTTTTTTCTTTTCCAGCGCCATATTTCACAACAGAGTTGATGAGAATTATTCCTTAATTGAGCAATAAGAATTTTAGATCTCCAAGAAATATTAGCCCCTATGTACGCCTTTTGTTGATGTTTATGCATAGGGTTAAACTCTTCAATGTAGTACTTCTTCTTTCTCCCTAGATCTTTCTCCCAAGTACGTTTGTGGAACTTATCCATAACAAAAAAAATTATCTCTTTAAAGTTTGTATGACACATGCTTAAGAAAATACCCCATTTACTAAACCATTTGTTATTTTTCCGCATCCAAGTCTTGTTTCTTTTGCACAATCTGTCACTAAACACAACCTTAGGCTGTCTACCCTCTTCCATTTGCTTAATTTTTTTCAAATACCTTATGATTCGCACCATAGCAATTGCTTCAATAGGAGCAGCCCCCGTTTCACTTAAATAAGATAGCATAAGGAACTGCACTTTTAATTTTGAATTTGCTTGTAATCAAACTCTTTTGAATTTTCTCAATTTGTTTCCACTACATCTCGGTTGTGCTACACCTATTTTGAAGAGCATAAAATGCTTTCCAACTCCCTAAATTTATTTTCTTTCTACAACCATCCCAACATAAAATTATGTTGAAGTCAATTCCGAGGTATTTGGAGTCTACAACTTCTTCGAGAATGTTGCCTTCAAAATATAACTTATGCTGGTTATGCTTTCTTTTGTTAGAGAAAACCACTACTTATGTTTTGCTAATATTGACTTGCATCCCAACCCTTATACAAAAATTCTCAAGTGAATGCAAATACTCTTATAAACCAAGAGCCGATTTAGTAACCAATATAAGGTCATCTACAAAGCCTTATAACAAACTTTCCCAAATGGATACCGTCACCCCTTTGCGAATTTAGCCACTCTTCAAGCTTGTCAATATATAACCCAAAAAGGGTAGGAGACAATGAGAAACCTTGCTTGACACCGATATCCCTTCTAAAACTTTCAGAAATGTTGAAGTTTTAATTTTGACAGCTTTCACCTCTTCATACAACCTATGCATAGCTGCTCTCAAATGCCTTGGAACCTTGAGTTCCTCCATTCTACCCTAGAGCTTATCCCTAGAAACCGGGTCAAAATATTTTCTGAAAAAAAAAAGTATAAATATCATGAAAACACAACCTTTTTATATTATTGTCTATGCACGATGGCAATAACCTCCTTGGAAAATGTGAAAACGTCATAAATGTGGCATATGGCAGGCTTGGTAAACAAGTAATCATAGTCCTGACTATATGGTGTTCGAATCGCACGAAGTCATCTGAAAAATGTTTATGTGTGTGTTATGCGAAAAAATTGGGGTCAACCTCCATTCCTTGCGTGGGTGTAACACATATTCCACGTCAAAGTATAATTAAAAGGAGAAAGAAAAGGAGGGTGGGCAGTAAACTTATATTCTCTGACACTGACACGCCAATCCCAAGCAATCCAAATCACGCGGCACTTTCGGTTTTTGAATTGTATATATAAATATACACACACAGATGGGTACCATCCATCCTTCTATTTTTATTTGGTCGTGTGGCAGAGTAGAGCATCATTTGTGCAATGATAAAAATAAGGGGCAAACCATCTGCTTGCAGCCTTGGCATATACTTTTCTTCCATTCACAAGTTTGTTAAGGGAGGAGATTAACGTAAGCGATGGAGTCTGAGTTTGAGCCTGCACTACGCACGGAGGAAACTCCGGAGACTCGCATCGTCATCCTTGATGTCCCAGGTATGTTATTTCCATAAATATGTATAATTATACCTCTCTAATGGAATGTACAATGCATTGATTCTATGTGTTTGTAGAATATTTTTTGAGACAATAGAATCAATGATTTATCTGTGCACGTTTTAGAAAATAAAATTTGAAAGTGCAGTTGGATAACTGGGGAAATCTCATCATCAGCGGAGAATGTGGTGTGAAGGAAATGGAGGAAATGGGTAAGGTGGGAGGAAGATTGGAAAAAATGCAAAGATTCAGAAAGGTTATTGGCATCCCCCAGAATTTGAATAACGATGGGCGTGTCATGGCCAAGTTTAGGGATCAAAATTTGTGTATCTCCTTGCCTTTGCTTCACATCTCCAACCAACAGAATCAGAACGTGATTCCTATAAGCGAAATGCCAGTTCAACCCACACAGTCAAAGGACGACAGGTCGTGCCGCGCAGCATAACAAGATCCGATTGAGGAATAATCTGGGGTTGCACACGATGTTCAAGGTGTTGGAATATGTAATTCCTACTTGTATTCAGTTGTGATTCTCTCTATGTATAGAGTCTATTCCTATTCCATAGGTTAGTTAAAACTAAGCTCCTAGTTTGGAGTGAGGTTGAGATATTCTCTCAACCAACTTATTGTGCGTCCAATATATTTTTCCTATCTTGAGAGTATACTTGATGTAAAAATTTGTAATTCTTTTGATTAATACTATAGAGTTTTCATAGTGACATTTTATCTTGGTATTAGAGCCAAGTTGGGCCTGGCCTTGGCCCCTCCTGGGCGAAGGGAAATAAAGAATTTGAAGAGTATTTTTTTTGTTTTCCCATCCTTGTTTCTGCTATGAGGCTGGAGAAAAAATGGCGTGAATCTGAGTGTAGAGTCGATCCGTGTGTGAGACCTTTGTGTGTGTTGGAAGAGCAGTCAATGTAGATCAAACTGGTAAATGGATTGAATTATCAGAATCGCTCATTTTCCAATCTGAATCCACCCTCGGTATCTCGACTCGGTATATGTATTATTATATCTCAGTTGTATTTCAAAGTAATCGTCTCTGAAGAAATCGTTGTCGTCTTTGAGTGAGTAGCACCACTACGGTTTGCCTACACAGTGGTATGACCATGATTCCAGCATTCAGGAGAGTTGTGACGACATGCTAGTAGGCTGCGATATGATTTAAACCCAGGAGCTTTGGGTGGTGCATGGCTACGCCAGCTATTTCTATGCATCGATGGAATCATGTGATCAGAGGAGCGTCTGCGGATAAATCGACATATAAATCAATTGTTCGACGGAAGAATCAGTGGTAGCTGCAGTCGATCGATCTCATTGTAGCTTGCACGCTAAATTTTTAGTCCATCATCCATCGGATTATTAAATTCAATTTGGAGTTGTTGAAAATTCTACACCATTGCTACACTATGAGGACTGACATATGAGTGTGTCATGAGTTTAATAGATGTAAACAGTGTGAGAATTATTCATTTTTTTCTCGCCTAGATGAATCACTTAAACGGTTGGGATTTTCTATTAACACCAATCTTTGTTGTCTTGGGAAAGACTGCACATTGGCGATATATTTCAATTGTTTGTCTGTCCATTCGCTTGGGCGGAGGTTGGCGGAAGTAAGGAGTGTTTCCATTTTTTTAAAGTCTTCTATTGACTATACTGCTGCTCCAAAGCGTGGAGGTGTTCTTGCTCGGAGTTAGGGCCTTTTAGGAGGAACAAGTGTGTAGAGGGCTGTGGATTTATTGTAGAGTGGATTGCGTGCCGGTGGTGGAGAAGGGAGATCTTCAACAAAGAATTGTGAGTGAGCAGTGGAATTGGACGCTAGATCGATGGTAAACCTGTAGAGTGGCGTTTTTTTCTTGGTTCTTAGCGTTTGCAAGTTGGATCCATCTACGAGATCTGCATTTTTTTCAAATCTATGAATGAAGCTATTTTGCAAATCTGATAGAGGTCGACGCTCCCAGATGTGTGATCCATATCGGGCCTGAACTAGAGGAGGCTCGATCTCATCGGTTACAGAAGTGCAGAAGAATCACCATGTCTCCTGCTATAATGGCATCACAGTGTTTGGATAGCAATGATACGGTGACTGTGTGTGTGTTGCGTGAGCGTTTTGGTGCAGCTGTGCTGGATCATCTCGTCGTAAGGAGTGTGTAGGAGTGTGCAGGTTTCATTAGGTCGATTGCTGAGCTGATCTATTCATGATTGGTGACCTGATCTATGCATAGGAGTAGTGACGAGATCGGCTCCGTCGTGGGGTCTCAATGGCTACAACACTTATGCCTCTTAATTCTTGAAGCATTGTCAATGGAGAACGATAAGATTTTCTACACTCTCAACTCCACGAAATCGTTGCTGCAGTTGCTCTTATTTAACTTATAAGGATTGAGCTCAGAGAGCTAGAATATGGGTGTAAAACACAGAATTTTTTTTTTATTTTCTTAATGTTATTGATGCATTCACGTGCACTGGAGCCTTGCAAGATCCCAGGACCGCTGTGTTGGATCATGTGATAATCGACTGGCAGAATATTTGAGGTTGCGTGCTTCAAATGAGCACAACCCTAGAAGTAAACATATTCAAGCATGGATATTTCTCCCATAATATCCTCTAGATATTGAAGTTGCAATAACTGAGGAAAGGAATTTGGTAATCTAGTCAGATGAATGCGGCCTGACAGATCTAAATGCCTTAAGATTTTAAGTTTCGAAAATTCAATTGGGAGTGTTGTGTGGCATGTTAGAGTGGACCTGTGGTAGCTTGTGAGGACTCTCACAAACCAACAATGTGTGCAGTTCTGTGTAGTTTTTTTTTCCTGAGTGGAGGTGCAACAAAATGGTGGGGCAGAGAGCAACTCGAAGTGCTACTAAAGATCGTGAGACCGTGAGAAGTTTTTTTTTTTAACAAGAGATCCAGTGTTAAGGAGAGGGCGCAGATCTGGTGGTGCCCCAACAGAGATTAGTTGCATTATTATTTCCATTTTTTTAATTTTTTATTAATTTTCATGTCATTAATGTAAATCTGGACGTTGTATTGTTGTGACATTTAGTTTGGCCAACTATTGTCACATGTTTGAGTCTATGTTGGAATTGGCCATTCCAACAATAGAAAAATTTATTTGCAGAAATGATTTACTATCAGATATTATGAAGACATGATAGTGAAAATGCCATCAAAGGATAGTGCTTGGAGCTACATCTAAGGATGGAGAATGATCAAGTTAGTGTGTGCCGAGTGTCATGGAAACAGATCTACATGTTCAATTACGAGGAGATTAGCTCAAAAATGGGTCTTCGTTGTTGCATCCTGTCAGCGAGCATGAGGAGGCATGCTTGGAAGCAGTTACCCAGCCTTGATATTGTGAACAGGGCAAGTGACATTACGCTGCAATGCCAGGGGAATTGGATACTGAAACGAGAACTTTTGTGTGTAAAATCGTTGAATTTTATGCATCTTGACAGTGAATTTGTGGACGACGGAGGATCAGACCATGAAGTCTTTGATTCTTTCTTTGAGAGGGACAATTTGTTATTTTTTCTCTTCATGTGGTTGTGAGTGCCTACGTCTGGATCATCTGTGCTGGAATGCACTGCATTGAGACTAGTGGAAAAGTCATTGATTCGTTTCATTATCAGTGGACCCCTCAGAGGTATCGTTGGAGAAGAATGATTGTTGTTATGTTCAGTAAATAGTCATCTTTGGGCATAGACAGAGAAATTTGATATTCTTGTTAATCTGGAAATTTTATTTGGTTTCTTGGAATCATGTTTCAAATTATTGACCCTTATTGAGCCTAGCTAACTCAATGTAGGTAAAATTAATTTGTTAGAATTCACGACTCTAACAAATGACAGGTTAAGCATGGACTTCCAAGAATTTATTTGACAAAGACAAACATGCCCAAGATATGAACAATGAAAAGATGAGGTGAAGAAACAACAACATCGATTATGATGGACAACGAAAGCAAAAGTTTTTTTTGTGTGTGAGTTTCTTGGAATAGACTCAATAGCATGTTGTATAATGAGTCACATAGTTGAATGGTAATCAAGTCTAGGATGGTTTTGTAGTGGTCATTGTATGTACTTGGTAACTCCAAGAGTTAGAGTATGTAAGCCTTGTAAAGGCATGTGTATCCTCGTAAAATTTCGTGGTAATCTCAAAACCACTTTGTAATTACAGGTTTGTGGTCAGCCAGAAACCATTTTACAATGTCGGTTTGTGGTAAGCCATAAACCACTTGTAACAATGAAGTGCACTGGAAACATGCCTATGCCAGTATTCGCCCACTGATGAAGAAATCCGGTGCAAGGTCATCGATGAAGGGATCCGGTAAAAATTTTCTGAAGAGATCTACGACAGATCTACTGTCAGTGAGAGTTCACCGATGAAGGAAGAACATGGTTACGGGTCATCTTATAAAACACAAATTGGAAGGGGATCTGTAGATACATGTACATGTATGCAGTGATAATGGTTGACAGAACCATGTATGCGAAAGACATCCTACGAGACTAGCGGTTGCAGCGGTTGGTACCCATGCATTCTGGTGGATGGTTGCTCCTTTATATGGATGTCAACATATCTTTTGCTTATGTTTGAAGTACAAAGCCAAAGTAGTGGTGTGTTCTAGCATATGAATGATGTAGTCAAAGTTTGTTTATGTTTGTAGAATAGACTCATGACTATGGTAGAGTATGAGTCACAATTTGTAATTAGAGCAAGTCTACATGTCATTTATTGTTTGTACGTGTTGTAATACCTAGAGAGGCATGCATACCCCTTTGTTATATTTTCCCTCTGTCAGAGGATTTTAACACCTTGGAAGAGTGTATCATGCGGGATGGATACACTTGGGTGGGCCATATTGGTCTTAGACTCCATGAGGTGAAATTTTATATCTAGGGAAAATTTATTGAGAGGTTGGTTGAGCCATGTATGTGAAGGACTTCCTAGTAGACTAGTGGTTGCAACGGTTGGGAACGCATGCATTTCGGTAGATAGTTGGTCCTTTATATGGACATCGACAATAGCATGAACATGATAGAAAGTGTAATTACCAAATAGAACGAGTGTAATTACCAAACAGAACCAGATGTAGATTTTGGAGATGCATATTGAGACAAGTAGTCATTAAGGGGGAGTGTTGGAATATGTAATTTCTACTTGTCTTATTCTCTCTATTTATAAAGTCTGTTCCTATTCCATAGGTTAACTAAAACTAAGTTCCTAGTTTGGTATGAGATTGAGATATTCTCTCAACCAACTTATTGTGCGTTTAAGATAGTTTTCCATCTTAACACTACACTTGATGTATATATTTGTAATTCTTTTGATTAATACTATAGAGTTTGCATAGTGACATTTTATCTGCATCGAGAGGCATCCAGAGGCAATTGGACATGAAGATGATAAAGAAAAAGTCGATGTAGCTGTGAAAGAATTGAAAGAAATGGTGGAAGGGAGAAAAACAGAAACGCCTAAGCTTGGCCAAGGCTCAACTCATGGGGAACCACCAATATCAAAAGACATGCAGGCAGTGTCTACAAAGGTCGGCGCTAGAGACGAATATGAATTTATAGAATCAAAATCCAAACAGGACGAAGAGAAGCATGAAGAGAAAAAAGCAGCGGATGAAGCCGAAGGAGAAACCGCTGAAAACGAAGATAAAGGCGAAGGTGAAGGTGATGAACGCAGTTTACCATCACCAAATGATGAATTTCCAGAGAAAAATTTTCAAATTCCTTCTTCTTCCCCAAGACGTTCACGAATTTTCATTAGATGTTGTATTGTTTTATAATCATATGATTGGTCTTCAGAGCATCTACCTCTTCATGTTGTATGGTTTTATAATCATCTTCTTCTATTGTTTCAACTGCTACGACTTTTACCTTTTTAACATATTAAGGTGCCCACCATACATTAAAAACCTTTATTTACTCCAGCGCTATGCGGATTGTATTAGAAGTACATGTATCTACACCGAATTTGTATCTCTGCTCTTACACAGAAAGGCTGCAACAATATTTGTGTATCTGTAAATAAAATATTTACTTTAACAGCTAGTGTTCGCTAATATTTTATATTGAAAAATTTAAACCTAACAGTCAATTAAGTGGTTTGAAAGTTTTCGTGAGCGAGTTACTACGCGAACACTCTTATATTATAAGACAATTATACTCTAATAGGGAGATTAAATTATTATAACAGAAGTATAATGTTTTTGTTTTAATTAATATATAAAAGAGAAAATCAACATCCCTAAAATAAAAATAAACTCTCAGAAAATTACATTGGAATATAAAACAGAAAATCAACATTACTAGAGAAAAAATAAACTCACAAAAATTATATTGAAACTACAATTTAACAACAAAATGTAATAAGTCTTAAAAAAAAAATATTATATCATAATGTTCGAAAATTGACAAAATTCAACAACAAAATGTTATAAATTATAAAAAAAAAATTATATCATAATATTCGAAAAATTACCCAAATCCTAATGATATGTTAATCTTAAAGAAATTTATTTAATTTGTTGCCATTAAAATTGATCTCATTAAACAATTTTTTGACAACTCATTTATTAGTGATACAATATGCCTCTCGAACATAATGTAATTAATTTAGTAGGAAAAAAACATCTTCATTTTACAGTACTTCATAGATTTGGCACTGATATGTTATAACATATAGGTAATATTGAATTATTTGATTTCTAATTATTTTATGTAATAAATATATAATATGTATTGAGAAAAAAATTAAAATATAGATATTTTCATTAAAATATTTTGTTTATAATTCATGATTAATATATTAAAATATTTTTTATTAAAATATTTTAAATATATTTATTTTTTCATACTAGAAAGTAATGTGATTTTATATATATGGATATTAATTTTTTTTTATTTTGGAACACATTAAAATGCTTTATTTATTAATATTTTTCAAATACTATATTTAGAGTAAAATGAATATAGGTCTCATAACAATTGATTTTTTTTTAATTTTAATTACTTTTTCTGATATATATTAAGTTGATAAAAAATTATTTTACATATAGCTAAAATTTCCAATAAACCAAAATTCATAGATATATAAGAAATTGAAAAATTGAAAATTTAAGAATTTATTGTTGAGAGTGAAATAATTAATTCAAATGGACATGTGATATCAATTAATTAGTCCGAACAACACACTGAGATTGAAAATATTGATATTTTATAATTATAAATGTATTTAACCATTTTAATTTAAGAATGTTTATGGTTCTCTATATGAGATTGATAAACAAAAATCCACAAATGGGGCCACAATGAAGTGGATGGCCTTGTGGGGCATTTCATTCATGAAAGTTCATTACCTCATATTTTGTACAAGTCTAAAAATTTAACATGCATGCCTTCACCTATATGTTCCTCTTTCTCAAACAATTCTTTGTAAATTCGTAAGACAATATAAATATTCCAATTTTTTTCATCCCTACATGTGGCACAAACATTTTTGGGTTTGTGAACCAATGGACAAAAATCGCCCATGAATTTGATGAATCAAAGTTTCCAAGGATTTACATTTCCATTATTCAAAAGCATGTTTCAACAATTTTGTAACATAGGATTTCTTTTCCAAATTCCAAAAATCGATTCATCATGCCATGATACATTATTTTGAGCTTCAAAAACCTTCTCCCTCTTCTTATTTCATCAGAATCTCATCACCTATCAAGATTATACCTTCAGTAGTAAAACCAAAACCATAATGACAATCAATACCATACCTTGCAACTCATCATCCTGACTTCGTCAGATAACTATCAAATATGGACAAATCTGAATTGGGGAGCTTGCATCATGCAACGCTCTCTACAAGCATAATTCCTTACAAAGCCAACAGAATCAACCTTACATAAATCAATGTTGTATTAACAAAGTCAGCTCATCATAATTTAGAACCCAGACAAAAACTATTATCATAGTCATCGATATCATAGTATCAATTCTTTGAATCAGGTGAGAAGGAGAGCTCATATCAAGTATTGACTTCATTTATTGTCAAGCAATCAAGTCTGACATCTATCATGCCATTAAAATACATTTATGTCACTAGATGTAATTACATACATCAAAGTTAAGTCATGCAGATTCCATCTTCATACTAAATCACAATAACCATTGTGCTAAGAAAAAGGAGACCAATACAAAGCCATAATTCTGAATACTCACATAATACATTGAATTTCATTATGCCCACATAGCATTGACATAAGGGAAAATAAAGAATCATCAGATTAAATCACAAGCCACCAGGTCATTTCCAAATTTGTTATCATAGAGAGATCTATAATCCAAATACATGTCTCAATCATCAATTCAAAGTTCTAAGTCATTGATAAGCATCATGTCAAAATTCCAAACACAACTCATCTATATCAATCAACCAAATCATGTCAAAATTTTGTAGCACAAACTTCAAACATGATGACATATTCATATAAATGTGTCAGTCACTTGCAAACACAAGTCCAGTTCAAACATATAAAATTTTCATGCTAACAAATCTTATTGATATCTGCAACACATCTTCAGAACTCACATCCTCGAGGTGACCATCTGCTTTGATGCACAATCCTTCATTTTTCTGTGATTAGCAATTCAGAAATCAGTTTGCAATGGTAGGACATATTATAGATCCCTTGATTCATAGTACAGACTATTTTCATGTACAAGAATTAAATTTTGTTTCTAACATGCATAGTTTCACCTATGGACCTTCCTTTGTGCGAGTCATGCTCATACCTATACTGTAGATCACAATGTCGGATACCCTAACAATGTAAAATACCCATAAATCATACTTTAATAGAACATATAATTTCATCTTCATTCATATCATCAACCTATATTTACTAGAGTTATGCGACAAAAAATCTGTTAGATCACAAACACATATATATCATGATCATCAACATTATTTCATCAATATTTCATTAAGGGTTAGACTTGAAATATTACAACAGCGGTTGGATGTGGCATCATATCTCAAAGGTTATGAACACAATAACATTTTTTATCAAGTCAATCCATCAAGTTAGGGAATTTAGTAAATATTTACCAAAAGAGTGTCAATCTCTCCTTGCATGAAATTTCATCATGTTTATCAAAAGCATTGTCAATCATATCATGTAAATGAATTAATGATCTAACGTTCTATGTGAAATCCATTATCAATAGTATCATCTACTAGAGTGAAGGTGCTAGCCTTCTTCAAAATATCCAAGATATAGACGTTAGCCATACATCAAGTACACCATTATATCCAAGATCAATGATAAGTATCCTCATAGAATTAAGAAGATCGTCATGATCAAAATTTTTAATACCAGGAGCATCATTTCATCATAGGAAACACAAATGTAAATCACTTTCATATGCATGCATGAACCATTTACAAAGGATGCATTCTCGACATATCTTAGGGCTAACCTAGCCATCAATGTTACTGCCGAAATACAATATGCAATGTATACCTTGTAGTATCGAGACACCTATGCACCTTCACATAGGAAACTTGTAGTGCTTGTCACATTCTCATTGAGTTCCTCTTTACGTTTTCCAAATCTATATTTTTTCTCCTGCATCTCAAATGATCCTGAAGAAGGATCCACTTATCACATATCATCAAGGAGGTTAGATACATCCATATACTTCAAATATACATGTAGGAAGTATAATATATGATCAAAAAAATAATCACAATAATGAGATCCATAAGTATAAATAAGAGTAAAGACACAAAGAAACATCAAGATTCAAGGAGTACTTATCTTCAATGGGAGGTGATCCTCTCCCTCTTGAACCAACCTTCAAGAGACATCACTATCCACAGTCCACATAAGAATGTTTCCTTCAATCAATTTCCACATAAGAATGTTTCCTTCAATCAATTTTACCAACAACGAGGTCATATAGGACTTCATCAAATAAATCCCAAGTGCTTAAGCATATTCACATAGACCATGCTAGGGTTTCATACATCAAATCTAAAGCCTTTTCCATAAACCAGGGTTTCCCTCAAACCCCAATAATAAAATCCTCATGCACTAACTACCTAGCTTTTTATTCATACCCTAGAATTATTTTACGTCTCTACCATCCTCTTCTTCCTTCCATCAAAAGTGTCTCCATGGGGGTGATCTCCATGGATTTTCTTTAGCCCAGATCTGAAACCATGTTAACTTTTCATAGGGATACATTAATATTTGCTTTGATAGTTTCATTTTTTCATTAAAATAGAGTGAAATCATGAAGATGGGGTACACCTTCATGAGAAACATGCTTGAAAAATTCACTCTCCCAAAATTTTGGCCAAATTTTTTCTGTCTTTTATCGAACTTATTCTGTCGTTTACGTTGAAAATAATGGTAACCATATTTTTTATGAGAGGTAGAAAAATTGGCGTTAAAATTTTGTCTAAAATTTTTCTTAGAAATATAGTGGCCCTTAGACAGCAAAAATATTTTCTGCAATTTCAATTTTCTGTAGCGTTGCGTGACTGTTCGAGAGTGCTAAGTGTGTTTTCGGCGTGTTTTCTGGTTTTTATGTTTATTGGATTTATCATCTATGTTAATTTCTTTTTTTTGGCAGTGTTTTCTGAGACTGTAGGATTCTAGGGTCCTCGTCTCCCTATTTTCATCTCTATGTCCTATATATGCTTCTCTGTGTCCCTGCGTGCTTTTTATTTGTCTCTTCTTGTCTCTTCATCTCTAGTTCTGGTAAGTGAATGCCATGCCAACCATTGTTCTTCATAGTTTTAATTTTAATGGATATATATATATATATATATATATATATATATATATATATATATATATATATATATATATATATATATGAAAATTGAAAAAAAAAAACTACAATTAAATTCTTATTATTCTGTTGTTCATCTCCAAAAACAAAAGAATGTTGAAATTTTGATGCCTGTTGGTTGGCTTCTTCATTGGTGTCTGGCTGAAAATAAACTTAAAAGACATCCCACCAGTCATACTGAGACATGTTTGTGTAGCTCTATGTGGGTCAGGGTTTGAAAGGAACCTTTGCATAAAATCATTACCATCAACCAGTGGAATTTTCCCTATCATATCATCCAAACCATACTTCTATTTAAAATGCCTAAATTTACACAATTGACATACAATACAACTTTGCATTTTCGTCGGCCTATCATCTCTTTAAAAACTTTCATTGGACTCTGAGAAACATTGGAAGTTGACATATTTAATTTCCATTTCACAGAAGGTAAAATTTGCATGATATTCAATATAATAATTTTCCTTGCAACCTTCCTCTTATACATTCCAAGTCTGTAGGACTTCTAGACCCTCCTATTTGGTGACAAATCCAATTTTTTGGATGATTTGCTACCCTGTCATAATTGTAGGCACAAACCTAGATTGTCATCATTTGTATCAATGGGTGAATGTAAAATTCCATCCTTGCCTTAGGAAACTCATCAGGTGCTCTGCCCAACAACACCATTGACATTGTTGACATCAACAATGCCACCAACTGCATATGTATGATCGCTTTGTGCAACATATGTCTTTCTCTTTTAAAAAGCTTCCAATGATTTAAACTTTAGTTTTGGTTGCGTTATTTCTTTGGAATTCATCACTCCAAGCTCATGTATTTCATGGCCTAAGTGCAACACCACATTCTTTGTTATCATTGTCATAATTGTCACACAAGCTTGCCAATTTATGGTTTCAACTTTTTCATCATCATCTTGCCAATGGTTAAAAACCATGTCTTTAGTGGATGCTACATTTAGGAAGTGATCGATACTATTTTTCTCAAACTCTAAGCAAAAAATATGTTCCATTCACTTTTCCTCAATGAGATCAACACTATCCTCACAATCCTCATATGCGTCGTTGTCCAAAGGTACAATCGTCCACCTTAATCAATCTTCAAGTACACTCTGGAGCACTCCCCGGTCCTATCAATGCATTCTAAGGAACCAAGTTTGTAATCAAACTAGCGTCCTGCCACAGGGAGCTTATCAAATAATGCTCCATCATCATAAACTAGTTACTCTTTAAGACATGATATTTATGATCTACCTTTGTTTTGCTGAATGAACAAATCCAAATTCACCTGATAATCAGGTTTGATGTGACATTTTCTTTCATATTTGTAGTATCTTCTTCAAAAATGCTAGCAGTGTTGTTATTCTTGAATTTTGGGAATAAAATTTCACTTAGTATACCAACAACGGTATTATCATGATTTGCGGCATCATCTTCCAAGTTGTCTCCTTGATCTAGAGCACCATAACCCTAAAGGAAGTTAAGAGTATTTTCCTCCTCAAGGTTTTCGAATAGAACCTGTCCTTTCTAACTGATAGCCCCGATCCTTTTTAATAGTAAGGATTCTTTCAAAATTGCTTGTTTCATGCTAATATCTCTCCCTGCTCTAGGGAAAAAAACTCTTCATCACACTTAGGATACTTAGCTAGAAAATCTTGGTGGTTCCCTCCCCCCAACTTCTGGTGTGCCATTATCTTCAAAAAACTCGAGAGGATTTTATTCTTCTAATATTTCCTCTTCATTTTCATCAACACCTTCATTACCTGGGGCGGCAAGCTCCTCATCACACTTAGGAAACTCAGCTAGAAAATATGGGTGGTTTCCCCCAACTTCTTATGTGCCATTATCCTCACAAAGGTCGACAGGATGTTGTTCTTCTAATATTTCCTATTTGTTTTTATCAACACCTCCATTACCTTAAAAAATGCCAAGAAGTCCTTCCTGTTGTAAGGCTACCAGCACTTAGAGAAATAATTTTCTTGGGACTGGTTAGTTATTAAAACATAATATTTATGATCTGCCTCTGATTTGCCTCTGTTTTGCTGAAATAAGAGATCCAAATTCATTTGGTAATCAAGTTTCATGTGGAATTTTTCTTTCATATTTGCAGTACCTTCTTCAACAATGCTAGCAGTGTAGTTCTTCTTGAATTCTGGGCATAAAAAATCAGTTAGTGTTGTAGCAACATTATTATCATGATTTGGGACATCATCTTCCATGTTGTCTCTTTGATCTAGTGCTCCAATGTTCTAAAGGAGTTTGATTGGATTTTTGTTAAGGATTTCCAATAGCATGTGTCCTTTTTAACAACAAGGATGCTTTCAAAATCACATGTGTCATGCTAATTTAGTTTTCCTTACTCTAAGGTAGCAAGCTCTTCATCACACTTAGGAGACTCGGTTGTAAAATATTGGTGGTTACCCTTCTTCTTGTGTTCCACTTTTTATGACTGCTTCATTAATGTCAAAAAATTCTAGCGGGTTATAATCAATAAAATAGCCGGTTATAATCGAGATATATCATGGTAGAAAAGAATCTCTCCAGTTGTACATTTATGCTTGATAAACTTTTCCGTATGCAAATTTTTAAACATAAAGTAATATTTTAAATTATATTTAAAAATAAGTAATGTTTTTCCAATTTTTATTCAAAAGGTGGCTAATTTTCTATAGATTTATTAGTTGTGACTGCTTCAATAAGTGATGTTTATAATTTTTGGACTGTATTAATCACTTTTAAATGACTAAGACGGTACACATAAATTATCAACTAGGGACGTCTTTTATTTCAATGGTAGTTGCACTATTTGTGTCGATACACCATACCAGAAGTGGAAATAAAACAAGAAGAAATCATTGTTGAACCAATTTCTGAAACTAACACTCATGCAGGAATAAAAAATATCTACAAGAATGTAATCACACTTCAGATAAACCAATACCTAATGTGCCACACACTAATGACACCAACTGGTACCTCTAATTTGATTTGTGTAACAGTATAATAAATACCTGGAACTGAAGCAAATCTACTTGTAGTTAACACAACAACAACAACACTCCATGAATATGCGAAAATAAATATAATATATAATACAGCTACCCTACAACTGCAATCCCTACTAAAAAGGAGGGCCCTTCCTCCCTAGTAGAGTGCAGGAAGAAATGCAAACTAAATCAGAATTAGATCAATCAACACATGTAACAGAAACAACATGATATTATGTATTATGATGATCAAAATTTATAGAGTCAAAATTGCGATATTGTTTTGTGCTAACCCCCCATGACCTTGAAGGTCCGAGTGTTTATATAATAATAACATATCCATAAAAAAAGGAACAGATCAATCATGAGAATCTCCTGATTCTCATGCTGATGGAAATAAATTAAATATAGCTACAACTGATTCCCTCAATAAAAGTCCTAAATTGAAAAGAATTGATTTCAACCAAAACTGCCTGAAGTTTTTATTCTAAATAACAATACATGATAACTCCTACAACTATCATTGGAATGCAACAACTGTAGCATACCATCTTTCGAAGACATATCAGCATCCGGAATTTAGCAATATGCAAACAACAACGCAAATGTAGCAGTAGTCTGTTGCAGCGGATCTCTAATAGCATCGCAGTGTAACAACAAAGGATGTGACATCCAAGATATTGAATCTCCGTGTGGTAGAAACGCCATGTAACAACATGTTGTAACATCATGCTTCCGACTAGTTTTATGCTCCTGTATGTCCCAGGTCCATGTGTATGAAATATTATCTGAAATAATAGCGAAAAGGCCAAAGAACTTCTCCCAATGTTCATCTCAATTAGCCACAAAAAAGGAACAATGCATCATAATAATTAAAGATAATGGAAAGGTAATGAAACAAGGTAAAGTTATGTTTTTTCAGGATAAATGAAATGAAAAAGGAAAGTATGGTCCCCAAGTTGCAGGTCAAAAAGGCAGAAATGAGGGAATAAAATGTAGGAAATTAGTATAAAAATGACATCCAACATCTCCCCCCTAGCTAAAGTGCTTGCATTTCCTCATTAAAAAAAATCTCATCTTCCCCGATTATACCTCCCATGCAGATAGGTGAATTTGTAGGCACCAGTTGTGTCTTCATCTGGAGACCTGTACCCCTGAGTAGAAAATAATTGTCTTGGCCAGGACTCTTCTTCGTAATCGCTCAGCGCATACTGGTCCTGGTATTCTCCCCCTGGCAACCATATCAAAGGAAATCTAAATTTCAATCCAATCCAGAAGACACCAAGGGATTCTACCACCCGGGAGTATTCTAGCGTATGTGTAACAAAAACTATGAAATTTTGGAATACAAAAGGATCCCCTTCCTACAACTCAACACGACTTGTTTCTGTGTGCTTAAGGCACCCTGTCAGCGCTCGTCTCTTCATTTGTGCAAACTGATTGTGACATAACTCCAGGATTCTTATTTTGTAGGTAGAAGATGGCTCCCTCAACCCTGTAGTACTCAAAAAAAATTAAATTCATGCCTCAGTTCAATGACCCTTCCTGGTTCTTCTCTAATCCATACCGTTGTCTTCTTTTTGTTAGTCTCCATTGATTACATGGGAAGATGTCACTCGACTTGATTTCTCATGAATGAAATGAAGGTGTGTAACTTCAGGTCTCCCATATATGAGAATATTGTTTCTACCCCTGCATGCTCACATGCTCCAAAATAATATTATTCAAAAATAACTCACACCACAAGCTCTGTTCATCAAAATTGATGATGCAAAAAACATCAAGAAAAGTGTGGGTAGAAGTACCCACATAAGGCATGTCTTCCATGATAGCTTTCAACTGAAATAAATAATAACACTCCAAAAGAAAAATAGGGTAGGACGAGAAGGCCACCTACACCCCAACAAGTTGAGGGCAAGATCATGAAGCTTTTGTTTATCAGCAGTCAAATTCTGAACCTGTTGTTGTAACAACACTAGCTATTTCTCCTATTTCTTTTCAACTTCCTTTCATTTCCATTCCCCCTAGCTCCTCTTCAATTCTTTCTCTGCCCATTTTTCCTGCAGGGCACTTATTTTCTTCTTATGTAAATCCAGTGAGATCACTTCCTCTTGAAGGGAAAGTGCCTCTTGCTTCCAATTTTTCAACTCAGATATCAATAAATTCTTCTCGAAACTCCATCTCTCATCGGGGCATAATGTTCCACTACATGAAATATCAACTGTGGCTATGAAAGCCTCTCTGGGGTGGGATTTCTCCACCTCACCTACTGGTTCTTGTGGAATATCAATGTCATAGGTGGGTTCTTATGTAGCAGTCCTCTTATTTTCACCTTGTTCAGCCTTTGTATTGACTACTAGTTCCCCTGTAACAACAGTGACCTCTACAAGTTCTTGTGTGTCGGCTTCCAAGTTGATTACTGTGGGAAGCTCTGATTTAATTTTTGGTTCTTGTGGAGCAGCTTTATCTTCAGCACATTCTTGTGGAGTAGTATCCCAAGGTTTTTTTTCGTTTCTCTCGAGCGGGTGCTTTCCCGAAAAAATTTGTATCCTACTTCTGTTAATTATTATGAACATGCCACACATACTGATCCTGGAATTTTCTCAGCCCGACTTTCTTAATAGCTTCAGCTAGGGTATCTAACCCTGAGACTTATGATTTCCTATATTCGGCTAGTTTCTGCTTCAATTGTTTGTTTTATTTTTTAAAATTCTCAATTTATATAAGCAGGGTCTGAGTTTCATTCCTACCTAACGAGGAGAGCTCCTTTGATTGAGTTTTTTCTTCTTCTTCTTTCATCTCTTATGCCTCCTCCTGCTCTTCAGTTGTATATGATGGTTCCACGGGCACGCTGACTTTCACCCTTTTCTTTGGTCGTTTGTCTCCAATCATCTTATCAAGGGGCCTTTTCTCAATTTCGACCATAGAATATCGGGTTTGGCTTCTAGCTTCCTCCTAACTCTCTCTCGAAGTTCGTGCTTTTTTTCCTCAACTCGTTTTGGGCCTCTTTCATTTGAACTCCTTCCAGCTCTTTCCTTGTTTATTCAAAGCATCCAACACAATTAACTTGATCAGACCATGATTGATAACAGAATTCTCTGGTTGTGCTTCCGTTTTGATTGCTGCAACCATATGATTGATATTTCCTAGCAGGAAATATGGAAGGTTAATTCTCTACTGATACAGAAGATGGTTCAATAAGGGGAAAATATAATTTACAAAAATCATGTACCTCCCTTCACACGTGATATATTTTATCAAATTCATAGCAACATCCACCCAAGAGTGGGGAAATGACAGCCTATTGACACCTCTTCCTTTATTCTCAAGCTTCTCCCCACCTTCAAGGAAATCCTCTTTCAGAGAAGGATCATTGACCTTTCTGTTGAACCACCTTTTGCCTTCGTTCGAGAATGGTGTTACTCGAGAAACAACCTCCTCCATTATTTCAATCTACAAACCCCTGACTTTGGCCTGATAGTTGTTCAAATGTCTAGCGGACTCCATTGTAATTGCTTCCTTTGAACCCTTCCACTTCTGAAAATACTTGATCCACCCCACATCTCTAAATATCTAATATGCCTCCGGACAATTTTGTAATGCCTCAATAGAATATGGTTCATGCCTCACTATAGATCCCCCCATCTTGTCTTGTTATACCTAATTACTTCCTGTAGCTCAGTTGGCCAAGGTATCAATGCACTACTTGTTATGTTACAGCAACCTGCTCTATTATCTTCAGGTTAATAATTTTCGAACAAGGGTGCAAGAACATCCAACTAAAGGAGATGATGGAATGTCATTGTGATCTAGAGGTGAAGAGGTTTTGAATTGATGGTTCATACCCACACCTTATTTCTATTAATGCTCAGCTATGGAGAGCTTCGTAATTCATGTTCAAATTTCATTTTTGACAATAGCTGGTCATGATTGGTTGATATGGTATTAAATTTGGTAAATCACATGATTAATGGTGTCTGTAAAATCTAACAGATTGTTCATAATTATGACAATATTCATCCCCCCCAAGTTTAATGATGAAGACACTCCACGGTCGTCAAAAGGATTATCATTAACTTGTCCTAATCATCAAATATTACAGCATGATAATGTTACCTTTTCAGTGACATAACTGAAAAGACATGGAGGAAGAAATTGATGTGATGGAACAATTTCTCTAACAGTCGTGGCGGTCACATCAAAACTATCACAATAATTGATGTGTGTCAGGACAAAAGCCAAGATTCAAAACGTTGTTGATAGTTGTAGGTTGTTACATATGTAACAGCCACGACAAGTAATGTGGTATCCTTCATAAAATGTTATTGTTAAGAAAAATAAAAGACTGAAAAGAAATGTGTTACATCATCATGTAGAATATGCAGGAAAAAAGGATGATGTTCTGAAAAAAAATGAGTGTAACAACTTCCACAAATGTGGTTTTCAACTGCTACCAGATTTTTTGACTTCGCCCCAAAAGAGGTTTTCACACTCAGATTCTTAATATATATATATATATATATATATATATATATATATATATATATATATATATATATATATATATAAAGAGGTGTAACAACTGCCACAAAAGTGGTTTTTAGCTGTTACACTTATTGAAAAATCAAATTTCATGTAACACAGGGGAATGTCCCCCTATTGCTGTAACATGAAGATCAGAGTCCATGAAAATGTTAATAAATGAATCATTCAAAGCATGTCGATGATATAACCTCAGACGGTGCCCATTAATCAGTAACTCCATCTTAGCACATTAAATGGTAATGAATTTTACAATCGCATTGTCAAATATTATATCTACTTCGTAAGGACCTAACCATCTGGTGCAGAGCTTTCCCTAGAAATCCTTGAATATTGAATCATACAAGAGAGCCCAATCTCATTTCCGAAATTTATTATTTTTATTGAAATTGTCATTCCATCTAGCTCTTTGCTGCTAAATGATCTCTGTCTACTTAATGGCAGACAGTCATTTCTCCTCCAACTCATTGAGTTGATTCAAACTTTGTCTTTGTGTTATGCTCGACTGCAGATTTACCTATAATTTTTTTCTTAGTTTTTTTATTTCGAACTCTATGGAGAATAAAGGATTCTTACCATACACCAATTCATATGGCGAGAAGCTCGTATTATTCCTCCATGTTGTTAAGTAAGCCCATAGTACTTCTGGAAGTTTTTTAGCCCAATTTCTCTGGTGGCTAGCTATTGCCTTTGTCAAAATTCCCTCAATAACTTTGTTGTTACTCTCCACTTGGCCATTTTCTTGTGGATGATAAGGTGCATTAATCCTGTGATGAATTCCATAATTTTCAACCAGATTTTGATTCAGATGAGATGTGAATTGGGCCCCCCCATCTATCTCTATCTTCTTGGGTATCCCAAAATGAACAAAAATATATTAAAATAGGAAATCTGAAACAACCTTCTATGTAGCTCTACTTAGTGCCTTCGCTTTGAGCCACTTTGTGACATAATCTATACACACCAATATGTATGACCTCTACTGTGATGAAGGATTAATTGGCCCCACAAAATCCAAGGCCCACTTCTCAAATGGCTCTAACACAATTTTAGGTTGCAACGACATCTCGTTTGATTGCAGTGGCTGGCCCATCCTTTGGTAGCTATCACACCCTTTCACAAACTTTTTGGCATCCTAGAATATAGTTAGCTAGTAGTAACCTGTTGAGAGTACCTTGTACCCCGTCCTCTTGTCCACGGAGTGCCCTCCATAGGGCTCCTCATGAAAATCCTTCATGATATCAAAAATCACATCTTCTTTAACATAACGCCGAATCTGAAAGTCTGGTCCAGTGTGATAGAGATTTCCCTCTATCCAGGAGTAAGTGGGACTCTTCTGTATGATCTTTCTTTTGTCTCTAGAAGATAAATTGTGTGGGAATCTACCTGCAACAAAACAATTGGCTATATCTGTATACCACGGTGAGTGAGTATATATAACAAAAAGATACTCATCAGGAAAAGAATCCTTAGTAGGAGTGCAATTATATCCTATGTTTAACCTAGAAATAAACAGTAAACTACATTGTCTTTTCCAGGTTTATCTAAAATAGTGATATTAAATTCCTATAACATCAATAACCATCATGTAACTCTACCATTAGTAATTGGCTTATTCATTAAAAATCGAATGGAAGAGTGATCAGTGTGTACAAATAATTGATACCCAGTGATATAATGTCAAAACTTATTAATAACATGTAATACTGCTAGGAATTATTTCTCGGTCACTAAATAATTGAGCTCAGCTATAGTTAAATTCTTGTTGATATAATAGATGGAGTAAGGCTTTTTTTCTTCCAACTGGCCAAAAAACCTACAGCCATGTTGGATGCATCTGTAACAATATGGAACGACAGATTCCAGTTTCGTCCTCGCAAAATAGGTGTTGCTGTTACATAGTTCTTCAGCTTCAAAAGGCTTTCTCACACTTCCCTGTCCACACAAATTCCACATATTTCATAAGAAAAGAAAACAGAGGTGATGAAATCTTTGAAACAAAATCTATAAATATCCTATAGTACCCTGGGTGTCCCAGAAAGCTACATACCTCTTTTTGAGTTATGGGTGTTGGGATTCTTGACATTCCCTCAATTTTTGCAGGGTCTACCTTGATTCCATCTACCAAGTTGAAATTTCTCATAACGATCCCCTCGGTTATCATCATGTGGCACTTTTCAGTGCTCAAAGAAACATTAGTTTGTACACAATGTTCCATCACCTTTTCCAAATTAACTAATTTCATTTCAAAGGCGTCAGTGTAAAATCATCCATGAATATTTCAAGGCAGTCATTCAACAGATCCAAAAATATACCCGACATTTCCCTCTGAAAGCTTTTTGGCACATTACAGAGGCCAAAAGGAAGGAATTTGTATGCAAAAGTACCCCATGGGAAAGTAAAGGTTGTGTCATCTTAATCTTCCAAGGCAATCTATATTTGGTTATAGCCATTGAATCCGTCCAGGAATGAAAGAAAAAAATTCCCAGAAAAAGTATCTAGGAACTGGTCTATAAATGGTATGGAAAAGTGGTCCTTTTGGGTTTATTGAGTTCTCTATACTCCACATAGACTCTCCACATGCCGTTATTTTATGGAAAAATGAAAAGCGGAGACACCCACTAACTGTCAGATGTGGGATAGATAAAATTGGCATTAAGGAGTTTCTGTAATTCCTCTTTCACTATTTCCTTAAGTGCGGGATTCATTCGACGTTGCGATTGTCTAACTGGTTTGCAACCATCTTTAAGGTAAATGTGCTAATTTCACAAGTTTGGATGGATTCATTTCATGTCATTTTAATCCCATGAAAATGCAATTTTATACTTCTGTAACAAATGCATCAACAATCTTTTCTATTCAGCAATCAAGTTAGGATTAATGTTTAAGTATTTTCCTGGCTCAATTTCAATCGAACTGCTGTCAGTATGCGGAGTGGTTCTCATATGTCCAATATTTACATCATCTGCCTCATATTCTTCCCCTGGATCTATAATAGAAGCAACAAAGGGTGAGTTTCTAATAAAACCATTAACGATGTCATCCTATGTTTCATCTTTAAAATATTGTGTTTTTCCAAGTGTGAGGAGAGGTATGAAAAAATCAAATTCAGGTTCAAATTTATCTCACCAAAGACTATTCAAATTCATATGCGGTTTTGCTGGGGGGTAAAAGTTAAGTTTATTCGTGGCTTTCCCATCTGAGATCATCATGGATCTGAATCTACATCCGATAAAATCATCTACGGTGGCTAAACATGGTCTTCCCAAAATCAAAGGATACCCCCCCAGGTTGGATTTGGTTTGCAAAATGTTATGAAACCAACTCCAAAAATAGAAGAAAAGAGAGATCAACGCCTTAGAAATAATCCACTTCGAGGTGGAAACCTCCTTTACATTACATAAATGAGCCATTCTTGGATGATACAAATGAAAAAACTCCTTTCTATATATAGGAGTCCATGGGCTCACAATATAATCCTAGCCAACCTAACAATAATAATGTAAGGGCACAATAATAACAATATGGGGGTTACAGGGGTAAAAATATAACAATAAAGGGGCTACACCAACAACAATAAGGTACTGCACTAGTAATATAGGGACCTAACATGCCCCTCCCCTTCAAAAAAGTATTGTCCTCAATGCTTGAGTAGCTTTGGATGTCTCTATATAAAATTACCATCCTCCCATATTGAATCTTCAGTGGTTAAGTTCTTCTACTTGATGAGATACTTTGAAATTGATCGATTTCATAGCTATCGAGTTCTTGTTTCCATGACTGCTTCAGGTTCCAATATGATTTTTCCTTCCTCTTCAAGTTCTGGAAATGTTCTTTAAATTGGAATTTTGTCACCTATAACCTTCTTTAAGCATGAAATATGGAAAAATGGATGCACTTGAGAAGAAGCAGGAAGCTCCAATTTGTATGCCATAGTACCAATATTTTGCAACACCTTGTAAGGATCATAGTACTTTGGCGATAATTTATTATCCTTATTAGCTTGCTTTAGGGGCATTTGTTTGTATGGTTGTAGCCGTAAAAATACCAAGTCTCCTACATCAAAACTTCTCTTGCTGTGATGTTTATATGCCTGTTGTTTCACTCAATTTTGCGCCAAATTTAGGTTATCCTTTAAGATTTTGAGAACTTGTTGTTGATGCTCAATGTGATCTTTCACTACTTGAACCTTATAATTCTCTCTTAAAGTTGATGTGATGGATGGTGGATGATATCCATAAAGTGCCATAAATGGTGTCATTTTTGCTACAACATGGAATGAAGTGTTATACCACCATTCAGCTAGAGGTAACTGCTTGACCCATTGTGTTTGTTTATTAGATACAAAATAACGAATACATGCTTCCAAACATTTGTTCACTATCTCAGATTTCCCATCAGATTGAGGATGATAAGATGAGCTATGAGCTAGTTGAGTAACCAAACAAGAAAATAATCTCGTCCAAAAATTTCCAGTAAAAATGGGATCTCTATCGCTTACAATAATATTTGGGTTTCCATGTAGCTTTTAAATTGTTTCCATAAATTCATTAGCAATTGTACTTGCTTTAAATGGATGAGATAATGCACAAAAGTGTGAAAATTTTGTAATTCTATCAACTACCACCATGATGACACTCTTTCCTTCAAAATTAGGTAAACATGTGATAAAATCCATTGAAATATCCTCCCAACATTAACTTGGAATGGATAAATGTTGTAGAAGAACTAGGGTCTTAATTGTCTCAACTTTATTTTGCTGGCAAACAAAACATTCTGCCACAAACTTTTGAATATCAAATTTAAGTCCATCCCAAAAAAGTTATTTTTTCATCCTGTGGTAAGTTATTAAAAATCTTGAGTGTCCTCCTAATGGATATGTGTGCAATTCCAAAATAATATTTTGTTTTAGTTGGGAAATACAAAGATATAAGTTATCTTTGTACCATAAGGAATCATTTTTCCAACTAAATGTATCAGATGTACTAGGATATCGCTGCAAATTTTGAATGAGTGTCCACACTTCTTCTTCCTTCTTCCATTCATCCCTTGCTTCGTTTATGTAATCTGGTTGGATAATAGAAATGGCACAAATCAATTCTTCCACCTCTTCATCCTTTATTTAGAGTGCATCTGCAACAACATTTAGCTTCCCTTTTTTGTAGATGATTTCAAAGTCATAACCCAACATCTGTGTGACCCATTTTTGTTTCTCTTCTGAAGATAGTCTTTGTTCCAAAAAGTATCTAAGACTATCATGATCATTTTTTACCTTGAAGTGTCTTCCCATTAGGTAAGGTTGTGTTGAAGCCCCGAAAATCAGGTCTACAACAAGGGGGATACCCACCCAGTCCGGACCTTGGTTAGCAGCTCATTTTCCATTTGGTATAGTGGGTCTGACTGCGGATAATGGGATCAACTTCCCAATATGTGTGTATGTGTGTGTGTTGAGAATGGATATTTCCTTTCTAAAAGTTCCTAAATGAAATGCTTTTATTTTAACTCTAATCTAATAACATGCAATTGTATTCTAATAAATAGAAATGTCTAATTCTACACTAACCCGGGATGTAATCTTTCCGTTATGCGATCTAAAATGATTTCAAATAAAAATTGATAATAAATATCATTCAACTGTTATAAGAAAAGAATTCAATAGAGATAAACCACTTCGTATAAAAAGTTAGGTGAAACAATTGTGAAAAACATATCGCATAATAAGCTGCTCATATATTAAGTGTAAATATATAGCTATCACTGTACAAAAGTGCCAAATGATAACTAAAGCATTCAAGCATCAATTTATAAACAACTGAACATGAATATCACTTTAACACAACGGTAGAAATAGTTAAGAGATAAAATTACCATTTATAACTAGTTTTACTCATGAGCTTCAAGCAATAATGACTTATCTCTTCTTAATCCAACATCCACTAAGAGTAAAAAAGTGCAACATCAGTAGTAGATATTAAACACAGATATCAATAAATCATGTTCCATTCATTCATCAAAACCTCCTCGGAGGGTGCAAAATTGCATGTTCTGAGGACAAGTTTTTGACAAATTTCAGGACCCTTCTCTAAATGCATGAGAAGGGTTTAAATACTACTAACTAAATTTAAATATAATTTATTACAAAAATGTAGGATATGGTAAATGGCCATCCTCATTTCAGGCAAAAATAAAGAAAAATTGATACTAACACTGAATCTAAAACTAAAACTAACAACTAACTATTTGTGAATCTATTCTTTGAAATCGCAAGCATTCAGCATTTGTTTGAGAAGAGATGGCTGGCCGACTTCCAACTTTAACTGTCCTGTGAAAATGGAATCGGCAAGAGCTGGCACCATCTTCTCGGCAGAATTAATGATACATTTGAGAGTCATGCACTCGCTGTGTGGTTTTACCAAATATGCCCAGTAAGAACCCCAATTCAACTTAGTTAATATTTTAATTGATTCTGCCTTTTCTTGAGCCTTCTATCTCTAGCCTATCTGCAGTTGCTGTGCTTTCGGTAGATACCCTGGAGTGGTTTCTGAGATCAGATTTTCATTGTGAAAATTTTCATTTATGCAGTCAATAACATTGTTTTCTTTTGTGGCTGCTTCTTCTGCCGCTTGCTCTACTTTCCTGATTTGTGCATCCCAATTGTTAAAGAGCATTTCTTTGTGATTGTCATTGATTATTGGTGCATCTGCTCTTTTTCCCTCCTCTGTTTCTTGCGAAGCCAAATATTCGGTAACTCTTTTATCAATTAAATCATAATCATGTCGTAAGTCTATGACTTGATTAGTGATTTTATCGCTTATTTCGCAATAAGAGTTCCACTGTGATATTCTTTGACATAATATTTCCTATTGCTGCAGTAGTTGATCATTTAAGGACATGGATTCTATGATGAATTCCGTAAGCTTAGGATCATCCTTATGCATCTCTTGCATAACCTGTAACTGTTTTTCTCTTTCATCCAAACTGTTCTGGTACCCTATCTGCATTTGTTGGAAGTCCTGCTGTAATTTTTCAAGTTGTTTCTGTGCTTCGTTGTTGGTGTTGGCTTGTTGCAGTTGTTGTTGCAAAACCTGTACTTGATCTTCTTTCTAATTCAGTAATTGTTGTACCTCAGATGCTTTATCAATGGCCGCAGAGGCATATGCTCCTGTGATCTTAGATAATTTGGTGAGATTTTCAGTGGGATCAGTGGTAGGATCTTAGCATAGGATGTCTAATTGCTCTGCATCATGAGAGAGCACATTTTCTAATTTCCTTTTCTTTCTTTGTCTTCTCACTACTGCCTTGTGTTGTGGACTATAAAATACATCAAGAGGAGGAATTTCATCTATCTTGAGCATAAATTCAAAGGATGGGATAATGGGCATATGTTCCATTTATGAGACATTGCTAATTGTTCCTGTGATTATATCTTTTTTTGCCTATACATTACTCACAGGTGTCTGTGTGTTCTTTCCTTCAATATTGATTAAATCATTGAATGTCTCCCATTCTTTATCTAGCTCAGTTCTGACTGATGGTTGCTATACGATGAGAGGGGGAAGATTTAGCTGTGGAGAGGTCAAAACCTGTTTCTGTGGGAGCTCCTTTGACTAGGTAGTATCCCTTACTGACCCTTCACTTTTATCATGGTAATTTTTATACCTCTTAGAGTGTTCTGACGTTTCTCTCCCAGACTTAGATTTAGATCTGCCTGTGCCTGAACTTCCACTGAGACTAATACTAGGAGTTGGTTCCCTTAAGGGTTCCAAGCGTAATTTATCCAAAGGGATAATAGCTAACTTCCTTTCCCTGTATATCTTGAACTCTTGAAATTATGCTAGAGGAAATCGCATTTGGGCCAAATGTAGAACTTCATTAAGTGTACCATTCTCTTGGAACATGTCATCAAAAATATCATCTTCTTTAGAAAACACCTTTATTTTGACTACAGTAGTGAAATTTTTAGCAATATCATAAGGGTCGAACGGTCTTCTTGGAAATTTGAACAAACGTAAACATGTTATGTTGTTTACTTCTTTCAATGCATAGCCTTCATCAAATAATGAAAAGGCTCCATAGGCCACAGGAAATTGTGGCCAAATAGCCTTCTTTTTGTCCTTCAAATATTTAGTCAAACCTCCTTCTTCGCAGGTTTGATAAGCAATTTCTCGTGCCATGAGTTTATCAGGAACATACAAAGGTAAGACATGAGGGGAAGTGAGACTTCCAAATACCCTGACATATGTAAACAGTTCTTCTCCAAACCATCTCGTGACAGGGAGTATATCTACCTCTGGTTTGGGAGAAAATCTTGGAGCATCTTTATCATATAACATTTTGTACAGGGGCATCATAATTCCATAACAAATATTGTAAAAATACGGAGTGAACTTGGAATCCCACAATTCTTTATGATAAATATGAATGGGTAAGGGGTCTTGAGTTATCCATTTCCAACCCATCAAAGGAAACTTGGAAATATAATAGATTGAATCCATCACATATGCAGATAAGTAAAAATGGGGATAAATTATTTGAGAAACATTTCTTTTAGACCGGTAATTCAAAATGGTTGTGGCTAAGTTATCAGATAATATCTTAGCCCAATCCACAACAGTAGAATTAACAGTGGCATTCAATAATGGTATCCATTCAGATGAAAATTTATTAATGTCTAGCTTCCCAAAAAGCCTACAAAGCATAGCAGCAGCAAATAAATACGGGGAGGTGAGAGAAATATTACTATACATACCATGCTTGTCCTTTTTAAGTGGTTCATCCCGCCTTGACCAATCCTTGGTGCATTCTGCCAGATTTTCATTTTCTTTAGCAAACTTCTCCATGAACTGTTTGTTATAAGTCGCCTGTGGCTCTGGTAAATGATACATGAGTCTCAAATCTTGTGGAGTGAATGAGCCAATGAGTTCTTGACCCTGAGCTTAAACTGTTTGTTTGTAATGTCAGTGTTGTCCAGTACCCATTTAACCGTGTCCGTGTATGAAATAATTTTGGGCCTCGCCACTATCCGGTGCAAGAACGAGCAAGCTAGCTCTGTAATAGACGCCTTAGAAGACCCATGTGAACCTACAGTAGCTATAACCTCCATTACTCTGGGATTCTCTTCCTCAAGTAGACTGTACATGCCTTCCCAAGTAGTAATACCAGCATCTTTGTTACAGGTGGTGTCTGTATATAAGGGTGTCATTTCTTTGTCTTCGGAACTCAGAGCCTTGTCTTTCTTTCCCATAATATCCTGAATACTTCTTTGTATAGTTCTTTGTTCTTCATTCCTGCAGTTTACAAATGAAGTGAGAATAATGAAAAGAAAAAGGTGACGAGAAAGCTTTTAAATGCCGAAGACATATAAAATATACCACCTTACGTGAAATGCTTCTTTGATCATAACAAAACCATATTTCATTAATCATTAACAACCAATTCATTGATTAACATTAAAGCGCATAACCAGGCCTCAATTTATGGAAAAATATTTTCATACAATGAGCCCTAAAGATCTGTGATAAGGCGATCTGCGATTTGCTTCGCAATATCGTAGATCGCAGTATCGCAGATTGCAATCTCGTGGAATCGCAATATCGCAAAATCGTTGTATTGCAATATATGACAATCATCCGTTAATGTTTTTTTTTCGAAATTCGATTTGCGATATGCACCATCGCATATCGGTGGTTTTGAGGTTTTGTAAGTGATATTTGAGGCATGCGATGCGATGAATGTTTTTAGTGCGTAGTTTCGCATTGTGATCTCGCAATCTTAGAATTCTGCTTGTAAGGAGGTATCCATTACCTTTTTGTTATGCGATATTCCTTTAAGGAATTATTTTTATTCTATCTTATCATATAACTTAAGTTTTTTAGATTTTTCAAGGGGTATTCTCCTAATTCTATGATAATAAGTTTTATTGAAAAAAATAAATACAAGCACTAATCGATTTTTAAATTTTTTGACTAAGGGCCCCCACTTATTTAGTATTAGTGATAATGCTAAATAAGAAGGGGGGTTGTTGCTAGCCACAACAATTGGCGATTCACTTGGAAGAACCAGTTATCTCTTCTTTTCTTTTGAATTTTCTAAACTTCCAAAACAGAAAATTTTTCAGAAAATCAAACTTTATTATAGAAAGACAAAGTACATCATGCTTTTATCTATCAATGATATTTCATTTCTTCTATATTCAACTTTGATTATTTACTTCCTCAAGCTAGTCCTTGTATCTACATCAGTCATTACTTCGTTTATAAAGATTAAAAAAAAAGGATTCTCTGTAAATCAGTTTTAAATATGCTCATTTGTCGTAGGTAGAGCCTCTGTTGCTAGTAGGCGTTTATAGCCTCGACAGGGTTGCCTGTTATCCAGCAATGATCCTGTGTCCTACTTAGAGAAATATACAATTTTCAAAGAGGAATCCATATTCACACTTATTGCTTTCATTTTATTTTTTACCCTTAAAGAACAATTTCTTGGTTTGGTAGCCAATTTATGACAGTGCCATTCACTTGATTTATAACTTTGCTGAACAAGCTGGCTCGTGATGAGACCCCTTGTCTTTTGATTGCAATAATCTTGAGTCATTGCCCTGTTGTGGTATGCAGTATTGGCAAAGTCTGCAAGCTATAATATCTATGATCATGATAAGTCGGCTCGTGATGAGACCTCTTACTCTTTAAGTTAAAGTGTATCATTGGATTATTCCTTGAACGTTGTAATTTCCTAGGTGGGGAGGAAGTCATTGTTTCCTTAAGATAGCTCTGGACGACAATAGTAGAGTTTTTTGGAAAGAAATTTTCTACAGAGAATCTTCGTTTTGTTATTGATACCTTTCATTGGACTAATATAAATCAATTTCTCACTAAAGGTCGTTTTTTATCAAAATTTACAAAGTTGAAACTAGTATCATTTCTAGGCCTAAAGCCTTTAACTGTATCTTTCAATAATAATGATCAATTTTATAAAAGAATTCTATTTATACAAGTGAAAAAAAAACAAAATCTAAAAGAGAATTTGTATCTTTTTCATGAATTCCAAATGTAACTATTTACAACTAGTTTTATTATGAAAATAAAGAAAACTAATATATAAAATAGAAGAATGATCTCCTATGGAAAATATTTTTTGAGGATCTGTCCGTTAACAGGTAAAGACTCTCTTTTTCCCGTTAAATCCTATATTATAAAAGTAGATGGACCTATGATTTCTGCGATTTGGAAAGGACCAAGCCACATTCGTTGAAATTTCGTATGTTTTCCTTTTTCCTCATGAGCCTTGTCCCATTTTAAAACTAGATCGCCCATCTGAAAGTCCTTTCTGGATATCATGTTTGAATCAAAAGAAGCTTTTACTAATGCTTGGTGATGAGCATGAGTTATTTTGGCCTGTTCTCATTGCTCTTCTAGCTTAATTACTTCCAGCTACCTTAGTTGTAAGGAAGAAGTTGGTGCTTCATCAATATGTTGAAGTAAGGCCAAAGAGGGAATTGCTAGATGAGTTGGAAGAACCACTTCTTTCCCATAAACTAAATTAAAGGGAGAAGTACCAATGGAGGCTTTTTGCGTTATTCGATCTGCCCATAAAGCATATATTAAAGACTTATGCCAAATTTTGTGATTTTGATCAATGGTTTGTTTAATGATTCTGATTAAGTTTTTATTTGTAGATTCAGCTCACCCATTCCCCTATGGGTAATAATTGGTAGAGTATTTAAGTTTGAAACCCCTTTTGAGTGCAAATTCAGTCATAGCATTACCAGAAAAATACGATGCATTATCAAACATTAAAGCAGAAGGTAAACCAAACCTGGTGATTATGAACTGATCTATGAACTCAATGATGTGCTCAGCATTAGCCATATTGAGAGGAACTGCTTCTACCCATTTAGTAAAATAATCAGTTGCTGTAAGGATATACCTATGCTGTTTAGAAGAGTGAGGAACGATCTCGCCTATTATGTCCAATCCCCATTGATCAAAAGGCCACTCAATGTTGACTGGTTGCAGCGGCAATGATAGTTTCTTTTGTCTCCCAGCAGCGGTTTGACAAACTTGACATTTCCTTACGTAGCTATGTGAGTCTTTGAATAGTGTAGGCCAGTAATAGCCTGCACGGAGGATTTTATGTGTAGTAACGTCTCCATCATAATTTCTGTCTACTGGCCCATCGTGGAGTTCCTACAAGACTTTTTCAGCTTCAGATTTCTCAAGACATCTAAGGAGAACATAATCATAATTCATTCTAAAAAGAACATCATTCACGAGCTGATATTGTTTAGCCTTCAACCTTAGAGCTCTTTTCTTGGTGTAATTGAGATTTGGAGGAGCATATCCATTCTTTAAATAAAATATGATATCAGCATATAATCATTCAACATCATTTATGCTTACCTCATACATTTGTATCTCTGCAGATGGTATTTCGGAAATAAGCGATGCTCCAGCTAGCATTTTGCAAAAGCCTTGACCTCTTACAATACTCGCTAGTTTGATTTCTACGTCATATTCTTGTAAGGAAGTAACCCAATTGGATCTTTTCTCACCCACATCTTTCTGTACTAGGAGATTTCTTACTGCTGGAAACGATACTATGATTTTTGTATGGGTTTTAAGTAGAAAGGGTCTGAAATATTTAATTTCTTTGAAAACAGCATAAGCTTGTTTCTCTACATCTGAATAATTCCACTCAGCCCCTTGTAAATTTGAACTGAAGAAAGAAATTGGGGCTTCTGCCTTATCTTGATTTGTTTGAGTGAGTATCGTAGCATATGATTTATCAGAGGAAAATGTATATAAAATAAAAGGATCGGAAAAATTTGGAGTTGTTAAAGATGGAGTGTTAACAATTGCTTGTTTGATCAGATTGAATGCCTCATATTCATCTTGGCCCCATTTGAAGTTTGAGTTATTTTTAATCATTGCTTGTAAAGGAGACACAATTCTTGAAAACTCTGGCACAAATCTCTTTACAAAATTAATCTGGCCAAGGAAAGATTGCATAGGTTTCTTGTTATGAGGTAGGGATATTTTGGAAATATCCTTGATTCTGTCAGGATCAATATGAATTCCAGATTTTGATACTATGAATCCAAGAATTTTTCCTTCACTTAATGCAAAAAAGGATTATTTTAGGTTAAGTGAAATTCCATACCTTTGACAACGTTGGAAGATCTATTTTAAATCTCTAAGATGATTGCTTCATTTCTTGGAATATACAGTTATATCATTCAAACAAATTACCATTGATTTGTTAACTAATCTCTATAATGTGATGTCCATGGCTCTCTGAAATGTGGCACCAGCGTTGATAAGACAAAATGGCATCTTTTGATATGTGTAAGTGCCCCATTTGGTTATGAATGTGGTTTTCAATTGATCATCGGGATGGGCCAACACTTGGTTGTAACCAGAGAAACCATATAACGAGGACATTAATTCTGATCCTGCGACTGCCTGCAATATTTGCTCCATGGGAGGCAAAGGAGAATTATCTTTCTGGCAGACTTTGTTAAGATTTCGAAAGTTAATAAAAATTCTAATGTCTCCGTTCTTCTTTCTAACGGGAACCATATTGGAAACCCATTTAGAATGTCGAACAGGAAAAATGATTTTGTATTTCAATAACTTATTGAGTTCAGTTTTGATCTGGTTTTCTAAATTCGGATGGATCTTTCTCAGCTTTTGTTGGACAGGTTTTTCATCGTTTATCATTGGGATAGTATGTTGGATGATATAAGTGTCATAAGTTTTGAGTTCATCATAGTTCCAAGCAAAGACACTTTTGTATTGTTTCAAAAGACGAACATACACTAATTTTTCTTCAGGAGCTAGGCCAAGGCCTAGGTTGATATTCTGTGGTTTGGTATCAGTTCCTAGATTTACTAATTCATACTTCAAAGTTGAACTTTGGATTTTTGAATTGGTAGATCTTTTGAATCGATCTTTCAAATCATAAAGGTCTTCTAACTTGAATACTGACTTTGGCATAACATTATTAGTGCTATCTTGTTGCAATTGTCTATCATGTTGGTCCTCATCAATTATCTGATTGGTGTAAGATCCTTTAGATGTGAGGAAGCTTACAACATCAGGATCATCATTGAAAATCCTCCAATTGGTAATGTTATTAGGAATCGAGGGTCTAAAGGTTAATTCAATTGAAAATCGATTAGGGCTATAGTCTTCTGAAGGAATGAGTTTGGAAGCTGCGTTAGCTAGGAGGTCTGCAATAGCATTCTGGAGTCTCGGGATTGGTGAAATATTAAATGCTATAAAGTGTTCAGTCAGATCTTGAACTAAAGATTGATAATGCTTTAAATGACCTGATAAACAATGTATAGTATTGCGTACCTGTCTGATTACAATTTCAGAATCTCCGAAAACTTGTAGATATTTGATGTCTAATCCGATTTCTTTGTATAATCCTTGGACTAATGCTTCGTATTCTGCGATATTATTGGTGCAATTGAATTTGAGTCTGCAAGTTAGCATAGTTTTGTTTCCCTCTAAACTGATTAACATGCATCCTACTCCTGCTCCTTCATTCGACTTAGAATCGTCAAAAAATAACTTCCAAAATAAAGATTTATTTACAAGAGCATCTACAAAATTGATACATTTAGAACTATCTGTTTGAGAAAAAATTTCTATTTGAGATAAAACAGAATGTTCTAAGTAAGGTGAAGTATGAGAATTAAAATTTCCTAAGAAAGAATCAACTAAGTAGTTGCCAATGATATTATTGTTGTATGCTACCGGTTCATTTTCTCCTTCCAGTTCTATTACTATGTATTTCTGATGTTTTTCTCGCTCAACCTTTATCTGATTTGGTTTACCATTGTAAGGGAGCCACATGTGCAACCAATCAGTTGCAAAGTATCCATGAATTTTTTCTGACCAATCTCTACTAAGAATTAAGCCATAAAATTCTGGAATATCTGCAACTAAAATATCGATAACTTGACGTACCTTTGGATTAGATGACAACCTTATGGTAACCTGATTTAAATCGCCGATCACTTCAACTTGCGATCAATCTAGCTGAACTATGCGCACAGCAAATTTTTGCAGTTGAATGTTCAACTTTGCACATATTGATTTTGGTAAAATATTAGATGAAGCTCCAGAATCCACTAAGCAATTATGCAAATTTTTATTGAAAACGTCATAAGTAAGAAGAAATGGGGGAGTATGAGATCTCGACATTCCTCCAATTAAAGCGATATTTTCTAGATCAACTTTACTAATCACATTAATTGGAGGTCTTCCCATTTCATGGGAAGCTTGAGAGATTACAGAGGAGGGAAAATTTTTTTATGGTACAGCATGTAATCCTTTCAAAAGTACCTTTTGCTGGTGTTTTAACTTGCTCAATTCATAAAAAGTGATGTTAGCCCTAGTCTTCTTCATGTCTTATATTTTATTATATTCCATTTCATCCGAAACGATCATCGTTTTGTGATGGAGTTGATGAATCTGTTTGGACTGGGCTGGTTTGAGTCGCTTTAGATGTCATTTTCTTGGCTGCGACTTTATCCTTAGTCATTGAGCTTGTGCTCTTTGGCTTATGAGTAGGTTGAGGAGGATCAAGTTGATTTCTACTTCGAGTGCTCACTGGGGATGCCTCTTGATCTTCTTCATCTGGGAGGATGAAATCCCACATACCTTGTACCTCTACAACTTCTTCTTCATCGGTAATTTCTTCAGTAGCAATCTCCTCTTCTTCTTCTTCTAATTCAACACTTGTGATAACATTTGGCGGCTTTGAATCAGTCGAAGGGTTTCTTCTATAAGATTTTTATGGATTTTTAGAAGATGTTTCTGCTACTTGTTTCTTAATGTAAACCATTTCATTAGACATGGTTTTAAGAACTTTCTGCAATCCTTCTAAATCGAATGGATCTTTCAATTATTTTTTCTTGGGGTCTTCCTTAAAAGTAACGTTCTTGGATTTTCGTTGCTCTATCACGTTTTTCTTTTCTAGGGCTATGACACGTTTCTCTACTACTATTGCTTCCTTCATATTGTTAGCTAAGGTTGTTTTGTTAGCCCTATCAACGAAGATTGCTATGTTTGATGGTAAAGAAGAAATGTACCATTCACTTCGCACTTCTTCACTAGGCTTGGAAGTAGTAGGAATTTTATTTAACAGTTTATTGAAACGTGAATTAAAATCCTTGATAGGTTATTTTGACTCGGCCCTAAGGTTAGACAGGTCATTGATCAGTGTCGTTGTAGACCTGTCATCACTGAACTTAGTCAAAAATTGATCTTGGAAGATATCCCAACTAGTGATAGATCCAGACAATAATGAGAAATACCATGATCCAGCTACTCCTTGTAGAGTATAGGGAAAAAGTCGGACGACAGCGTCTTCATTAGTAACTCCATTGAGATTTATGGACAACATAAAGTTATTTATATGCTCTTTCGCTAGCATGCCTGCTTCAGGATTAAACTTAGGCAGCCATTTTTTAGGATGGGTCGGCATTTGACTCAAGGGTGCAGGCATTAAGACTACCCCTGGATTATTCCATGGAGATTGGGCCATCGCTGAACTACCAACAAAAGAAAGCACAAAAGATGATCCTTGCGGTTGAGAAGATGAGGATATTACGATTCCAGATGTTTGAGAAGGAGATGTGGAAGTTCTAGTGGATTGATGGACAATAATCTCAAGTGGAGGGGTGGATGGTTGACTTCGCAGTGAAGAGGTTGAGATGGATGATGATGATGAAAGTGTCTCGCTATCAAACCCTTTAGGTGATTTTCTTTCTCTCTTCCTTGTAGGTAGAGGTAACTCAGTTGGCTGAATGCCAAATTTTTCGCTCTATAATCTAGTGAGAGGATGAGCAGGGTTATATTGCGAACTCACACTGCCTTGAGATTTATCAGATCTTTGAGGTGATATTGAAAATCGCTGAAGTTTATGAATCAAAGATTCAACTTCAGGAGGTTCAATAGCAGATTCTTCTGAAAATTCATGGTTTGTGGCAATGGCTGTTGTTCTTTCGACTTCTGGCTCTGGATTTAAAGATTCGAAGTGCGATGGGGAAGTCTGGGGAGATGGTGAGGGAAATTTACTCTCAGAATGGTATTTAGATTTTGACTTACTTTACATTCATAGTTCGGTCCCTCCTTCTAGCGCCAAATATGTTAAAGCCCCGAAAATCAGGTCTACAACAAGGGGGATACCCACTCGGTCTGGACCTTGGTTAGTAGCTCCTTTTCCGTTTGGAATAGTGGGTCCGACTGGGGATAATGGGGCCAGTTTCCCAATATGTGTGTGTGTGTGTGTTTAGAATTGATATTTCCTTTCTAAAATTTCCTAAATGAAATGCTTTTATTTTAACTCTAATCTAATAACATGTAATTGTATTATAATAAACAGAAATATTTAATTCTACACTAACCCAGGATGTAATCTTTCCGTTATGCGATCTAAAATGATTTCAAATAACAATTGATAATAAAGATCATTCAACGGTTATAAGAAAATAATTCAATAGAGATAAACCACTTCGTATAAAAAGTTAGATGAAACAATTGTGAAAAACATATCGCATAATAAGTTGCTCATATATTAAGTGTAAATAAATAGCTATCATCGTACAAAAGTTACAAATGATAACTCAAGCATTCAAGCATCAATATATAAACAACTGAACATGAATATCACTTTAAGACAAAGGTAGAAATAGTTAAGAGATAAAAGTACCATTTATAACTAGTTCTACTCATGAGCTTCAAGCAATAACGACGTATCTCTTCTTAATCCAACATCCACTAAGAGTACAAAAGTGCAACGTCAGTAGTAGATATTAAATGCAAATATCAGTAAATCATGTTCCATTCATTCATCAAAACCTCCTCGGAGGGTGCAAAAGTGCATGTTCTGAGGACAAGTTTTTGACAAATTTCAGGACCCTTCTCTAAATGCATGAGAAGGGTTTAAATACTACTAACTAAATCTAAAAATAATTTATTACAAAAATGTAGGATACGGTTTAAATGACCGTCCTCATTTCAAGCAAAAATAAAGAAAAATTGATACTAACACTGAATCTAAAACTAAAACTAACAACTAACTATTTGTGAATCTGTTCTTTGAAATCGCAAGTGTTCAGCATTTGTTTGAGAAGAGTCGGCTGGCCGACTTCCAACTTTAACTGTCCTGTGAAAACGGAATCGGCAAGAGCTGGCACCATCTTATCGACAAAATTAATGATACATTTGAGAGTCATGCATTGGCTGTGTGGTTTTACAAAATATGCCCAGTAAGAACCCCAATTCAACTTAGTTAATCTTTTAATTGATTCTGCCTTTTCTTGAGCCTTCTGTCTCCAGCCTGTCTACAGTTGCTGTGCTTTTGGTAGATACCCTGGAGTGGTTTCTGAGATCAGATTTGCCTTGTGAAAATTTACATTTATGCAGTCAATAACACTGTTTGCTGCTGTGGCTGCTTCTTCTGCCGCTTGCTCTGCTTTCCTGATTTGTGCATCCCAATTTTTAAAGAGTATTTCTTTTTTATTGTCATTGATTATTGGTGCACCTGCTCTTTTTCCCTCCTTTGTTTCTTGCCAAGCCAAATATTCGGTAACTCTTTTATCAATTAAATCATAATCATGTCGTAATTCTATGACTTAATTAGTGATTTTATCGCTTATTTCGCAATAAGAGTTCCACTGTGATATTCTTTGACATAAAATTTCATGTTGCTACAGTAGTTGATCATTTAAGGAAATGGATTCTGTGATGAATTCTATAAGCTTAGGATCATCCTTATGCATCTCTTACATAACCTGTAACTGTTTTTCTCTTTCAGCCAAACTGCTCTGGTACCCTATCTGCATTTGCTGGAAGTCATGCTGTAATTTTTCAAGTTGTTTCTGTGCTTCGTTGTTGGCGTTGACTTGTTGCAGTTGTTGTTGAAAAACCTGTACTTGATCTTCTTTCTCATTCAGTAATTTTCGTACCTCAGATGCTTTATCAATGGTCGCAGAGGCATATGCTCCTGTGATCTGAGATAATTTGGTGAGATTTTTAGTGGGATCAGTGGTAGGATCTTGCCATAGGATGTCTAATTTCTCTGCATCATGAGAGAGCACATTTCCTAATTTCCTTTTCTTTCTTTGTCTTCTCACTACTACCTTGTGTTGTGGACTATAAAATACATCAAGAGGAGGAATTTCCTATATCTTGAGAATAAGTTCAAAGGATGGGGTAATGGGAATATGTTCCATTTCTGAGACATTGCTAATTGTTCCTATGATTATATCTTTTGTTGCCTGTACATTACTCACAGGTTTCTGTGTGTTCTGTCCTTCAATATTGTTTAAATCATTGAATGTCTCCCATTATTTATCTAGCTTAGTTCTAACTGATGGTTTCTGTACGATGAGAGGGGGAAGATTTAGCTGTGGAGAGGTTAAAACCTGTTTCTGTGGGAGCTCCTTTGACTGGGCAGTATCCCTTACTGACCCTTCACTTTTATCATGGTCATTTTCAGACCTCTTAGAGTGTTCTGACGTTTCTCTCCCAGACTTAGATTTAGATTTTCCTGTGCCTGAACTTCCACTGAGACTAATACTAGGAGTTGGTTCCCTTAAGGGTTCCAAGTGTAATTTATCCAAAGGGATACTAGCTAACTTCCTTTCCCTGTATATCTTGAACTCTTGAAATTCTGCTGGAGGAAATCACATTTGGGCAGAATGTAGAACTTCTTTAAGTGTACCTTTCTCTTGGAATATGTCATCAAAAAGATCATCTTCTTTAGAAAACACCTTTATTTTGACTGCAGTAGTGAAATTTTTAGCAATATCATAAGGGTCGAACAATCTTCTTGGAAATTTGAACAATCATAGACATGTTATGTTGTTTACTTCTTTGAATGCATGGCCTACATCAAATAGTGAAAAGGCCCCACAGGCCACAGGAAATTGTGGCCAAATAGCCTTCTTTTTGTCCTTCAAATCTTCAGTCAAACCTCCTTCTCCGCAGGTTTGATAAGCAATTTCTCGTGCCATGAGTTTATCAGGAACATACAAAGGTAAGACATGAGGGGAAGCGAGACTTCCAAATACCTTGACATATGTAAACAGTTCTTCTCCAAACCATCTCGCGACAGGGAGTATATCTACCTCTGCTTCGGGAGAAAATCTTGGAGTGTCTTTATCATATAACATTTTGTATAGGGGCAACATAATTCCATGAAAAATCTTGCAAAAATACGGAGTGAACTTGGAATCCCACAATTCTTTATGATAAATATGAATGGGTAAGGGGTCTTGAGTCTTCCATTTCCAACGCATCAAAGGAAACTTGGAAATATAACAAATTGAATCCATCACATATGTAGATAAGTAAAAAGGGGGATAAATTTTTTGAGAAACAGTTCTTTTAGACCGGTAATTCAAAATGGTTGTGGCTAAGTTATCAGATAATATCTTAGCCCAATCCACAACAGTAGCATTAACAATGGCATTCAATAATGGTAGCCATTCAGATTAAAATTTATTAATGTCTGGCTTCCCAAAAAGCCTACAGAGCATAGCAGCAGCAAAGCAATACGGGGAGGTGAGAGAACCAATACTATACATACCATGTTTTTCCTTTTTAAGTGGTTCGTCCCTCCTTGACCAATCCTTGGTGCATTCTGCCAAATTTTCATTTTCTTTAGCAAACTTCTCCATGAACTGTTTGTTATAAGTCGCCTATGGCTCTGGTAAATGATACATGAGTCTCAAATCTTGTGGAGTGAATGAGCCAATGAGTTCTTGACCCTGAGTCTTAAACTATCTGTTTTTAATGTCAGTGATGTCCAGTACCCATTTAACCATGTCTGTGTATGGAAGAATTTTGGGCCTCACCGCTATCCAGTGCAAGAACGAGCAAGCTAGCTCTATAATAGACGCCTTAGAAGACCCATGTGAACCTGCAGTAGCTGTAACCTCCATTACTCTGGGATTCTCTTCCTCAAGTAGACTGTACAAGCCTTCCCAAGTAGTAATACCAGCATCTTTGTTACAGGTGGTGTCTGTATACAAGGGCGTCATTTCTTTGTCTTCAGAACTCGGAGCCTTGTCTTTCTTTCCCATAATATCCTGAATATTGATTTGTATAGTTCTCTTTTCTTCGTTCCTACAGTTTACAAATGAAGTGATAATAATGACAAGAAAAAGGTGACGAGAAATCTTTTAAATGCCGAAGACATATAAAATATACCACCTTACATGAAATGCTTCTTTGATCATAAAAAAACCATATTTCATTAATGATTGACAACCAATTCATTGGTTAACATTAAAGTGTATAACCAGGCCTCGATTTATGGAAAAATATTTTTCGTACAATGAGCCCTAAAGATCTGCGATAAGGCGATCTGTGATTTGCTTCGCAATATCACAGATCGCAGTATCGCAGATTGCAATCTCGTGGAATCGCAATATCGCAATACCACAATATCGCAAAATTGCTGTATCACAATATATGACAATCATCCGTTAATGTTTTTTATACGAAATGAAATTTGCGATATGCACCATCGCATATCGGCGGTTTTGAGGTTTTGTAAGTGATATTTGAGGCATTCTATGCGATGAATGTTTTTAGTGCGTAGTTTCGCATTGCGATCTCACAATCTTAGAATTCCGCTTGTAAGGAGGTATCCATTACCTTTTTTCGATGTGATATTCCTTTAAGGAATGATTTGTATTCTATCTTATCATAAAACTTAAGTTTTTTAGATTTTTCAAGGGGTATTCTCCTAAGTCTATGATAATAAGTTTTATTCAAAAAAAGAAATACAAGCACTAATTGATTTTTAAATTTTTTGACTAAGGGCCCCCACTTATTTAGTATTAGTGATAATACTAAATAAGAAGGGGGGTTGTTGCTGGCCACAACAGGTTGCCATTTCTTTAGTGCATGTAGTATTTCAAACATTTCCTTCTCATAAATAGCTTTATATAAATATTTTCCTTTGATTGGATGCCTTTCAAAAGCAATGGGCTTTCCTTCTTGCATTAAAACCGCACCAATTCTATTTCCTGAGGGATCAAATTCCACAATAAAGGTTATTGTGAAGTTTGGCGTAGCTAATACTGGTGCTAGGCACATTGCCTCTTTAAGATGCTTAAAGGCCTTAGTTGTTTAAGGAGTCCATGAAAATGTATCTTTCTTCAATAATGTTGTTAGAGGTGCTTGTATTCTCCCATAATTCTTAACAAACTTACGATAATACTCTGTTAACCCAAGAAATCCTCTCAATTTCTTTATGGTTGTGGGGATTTTCCATTCCTTAATGGATTTAATTTTGTTAGGGTCTACCTTAACACTCTCATAAGATACAATACAGCCCAGATATTCCACCTCTTATACTCCAAAGAAACATTTGGATGTTGTTGCATATAATTGTTTCTCTTCCAATAGTTTGAGAACCCTGTCAATATGTTGAACATGATCCTTCCAAGACCTATTGTAGACTATCATATCATCAAAAAAAACTAACACATATTTTCTATTGAAGGGTTTGAAAATGGAATTCATCAACCGTTGAAATGTAGAAGGTGCATTGGTAAGGAAAAAAGGCATGACTAGAAATTCATAATGACCCTCACGAGTTCGAAATGTTGTTTTCGGAATATCTTCAACTTTCATTCTAATTTGATGATATCCTAAACGAAGATCCAACTTGGTAAAATAAATTTCTCCATGTAATTCATCCAATACTTCATCAATCAGAGGAATGGGAAATTTATATTTAATAGTGATCTTATTGAGCTCCGTAGAATCCAGATACATGTGCCAAGATCCATCGTTCTTGTGCACCAATACTACTCGAGAAGAGAAAGAACTTTGACTAGGTTGAATTATACCAACCTCTAACATTTTTGTAATAAAACGTTCAATTTCGCTCTTTTGAGCATAAGGATATTTGTAAGGCCTGATGTTTGGAGTAACACTTCATGGAATCAAATGAATAGCATCATCATGATCATGAATAGTTGGGAGTCCTTTCAAAGTTTCAAACACCTTGGAATGTTTGTCCAAGAATTTTTGGAAATCTTGAGAAATAGATGATTTTGATGTTGGAAATTTTAATGAGCATAATTGTGCAATTATGCCTCGTTGTTCTTTATTCGGAATCCTTTTCATGACATTAGAGCTTATTCTCTTTCCCGGCTTCCATGTGATACCCCATAATTCAACTTCCTTTCCTTCTAAAAAAATTCAAGAAATTTTCTTGAAAATTAAAATTTATCATCCCCAGATATTGTAACCATTTTACTCTTAGTACAACATCATTACCCCCCATTGGAATGGAAAACATTGGACTATTCAATACATATTCCCCTATGGTTAGCTTGATATTATGAAATTTTCTAGAGAAATTTATAGTTCCTCCATTTGCAACCATCACTTGACATTTTGGTGCTAGCTATTGGAAGCAATTAAATTCCTTATATACCTTACAATGAATAAAATTATGGGTACTACCCAAATCAATCAACATTATTACATTTTTCTTCTTGATATGTCCTTCTATCTTGAGAGTTTTAGGAGTGGTAATTTCTACCAATGTGTTACACAATATGGCGGGACTCATTTCTTCTTTCTCTTATTTTGAAGTTTCTTCATTTTCTTCCTCCTCTTCACAGTCTATGTAAAATAATTTCTTCTTAGCACACTTATGACCTTTAGTGTATTTACTATCACAATTGTAGCAAAGCCCTTTTTCTATTTTTTCTTCCAATTTTTGTGGTCTCAACCTTCTAGGTTGTGGAAGTCTAGGAGTAGCAACACTTCCATCTTTATAGATTTGAGTGGTAGGCTTCCATGTCGCCATAATTTTACTTTCAATTTTTCTTGCCAACCTGAATGCCTTCTCCACTGATTTAGGTTCTCAAAGGTGAACCTCATCTTGGACATTATCCTTTAAATTCCCTATGACGACATCAATCATGTGTTCCTCTGGAATATAAATTTCCCTTATATTCAATTTTTAGAAGTCCTCAATGTTCTCCACCACTAAACCCTTTTGCTTGAGATTTATCAATCGGCTAAAGAAGGTGTTTCTCTTTCTATCCTCATAATCTTCTATCTACAATTTTTTTACGGGAGAAAAGCCATCAATACCATAAATATGTATCTTGTTCTAAATATAAAGTTTCAATGCGTACCTTTGGTGTGTTTTGCACATTATTGAGATCAAAATATTGCTCCATATGTAGTATCCATGTTACGAGATCCTTGTCATCAAACTTTCTCATATCGATATTTGGAATATGGTGGGTCTTCAATCCAACATTACATTTTATGAAATCATGATTAACATTTATTTGGTTCTCATCATGAGTTTCCTCTAATATCTTTTCGCCATTAGGAATCATTTCTTGTATCAAATTTTTCAAACCTTCCATGTGTTCTTTTAGATCATTGTTCATGTCTTCCATGTTGTCTTTCATTTTTTATTCTATACCATCGATATTAGCTTCCATTTATTCCATGCCATTCTTCAAACCATCCATCTTAGCTTCCACATTTTGTCTCTGAAATCAGTAACTCCCATTTCACAATAAAGTGGCTTCATGTCAACATCGGCTTATCATCTAGGAATTTTAATTAGAAACATCATCTTCCAGTACCTTGAAATTTGCCTCAACATTGGCAAGTTTCATGCTTCCGGACCTTTTGACCGAAATATTTTTTTTTGGCATTCGACATAAAATCATCTATTCACGCCTTGCAAAACGTACTGAAATACCTTGAGATACATTGACACCTATGGTAGTTCTCTCACATTTGTTAAAAGCTCACATCATTGGCTGGTAATCAAACAATGTCTTATGATGTTCGAATACAAATCATATATTCGCATGGCTAGAATTGTAACCCAAAGATCGAGTGAACGAGATAAGAATACCCCAGATCTAAATACATCCATCTAGGCTGTGATTTCAGGATTTTTGTACACATCATATGTACGGTGACCTTACATACAGATCATCATCCAAACATGGGCCTATATCTGTAGGCATGTCTGTGTTGGGAAACATTCCAATGCAGATGACTTTATGAACTATGTACATGTTATTAGATAGTTTATGTGTTGAGAATGGGAATGCCTCCCTCAGAAATTCGTGATCAAGAGGAAACATCATGATGTAATGTATTGTAATATTGATGCAGGTCGCCACTCCGCTTCAGTTCCAGCTCATCACATCGTAAAGCATCTCATTCAAAAATTTTGTTATTATTTCAACTTCATGCTTTAGGGTGTAGTTGTTATAGGTCAGTTTGGGCATCATCCCCCATGACCTGGTCAAAATGGACATCATCCCTAGGACCAATGAAACAAGGTCTATCATCCCCTCATATTTCAGTTGCTATATGCCCTAAGAGAAGAACAATTCATTCATGGCTTCTATTGTGAGATTTGCAAGGTTTGAATTATATTTTATATCACCTATTGACTCCCCAACGCAGCCTCTAAAAGGAATAACTACATTTCATATGCAGCATATTCCATTCAAGGGTGCACTGCAATGCACTTCCTGACATTCAAGAGTGTGTTAGACACCTTAGAGTAAAATTCTCATTGTTCCGGGAATCTCCACATGGCCAGTGACTTCTAGAAGATTCCATATGTGTCAAAATTTGAATCCAAGTTTCAATATAACACCTATGAACTTGGAAACATGTCTTTTCTATTATTATAAAGTCATTCATTGTGAAACTACCATCAATTTCCCTATAAGTTGAGCACATATCCTAATGCTAGGTAAGGAAGAATTTTGGTAAAGAAATGTTGTTGGATTCTCATTTGAGAGAGTGAAAGTACTGATATGATGCTGGTGTGTTGTTGGATGTGATGAGGCTAGGATGAAGCTAGAGCTAGTGACATCAAATCGATCATTGGTTGTAACATCCCCCTTCTACTCTTTAATAAATATTGTTGTTCATTTTCCCATATATGTATCTTTTTATGTTTCTATTTCTCATGTAATGGATTCTTGAAAGATATATATGTTTCACATATAATCGATTTGAGTGATTAAGATAGGTAGGCATTTGTATATTACAATATGTTTATTGTTCTTTGTTTACACTTGCAGGAATTAATCTGGCGATCTGAGTTGGATTGAAGGCGACAAAAAAAGTGATAGAAGGAGAAGGAGAAGTGCTTGGATCACAATTAGGTTCTTCTATCATTCAGTGTATATATTTATTTTAGAGAAAGTGTTAGCAAAGTATTTTATTTGTTGTTCTAAGTGCCTAGCACCACACTTAGGCAATTTTATTTATCCGTAGATCATAATTTTGTATAACAACATGGCAACTATTCAACCATTCATAGTCCCTCTCCTTTAACTATCCACTAAAGGAACTTTCACAAACAATATTAGTTTAGTTAGTCGGTTAATTGATTATACTAGAGCCTATAAAAGGTCACCTTGTTCGTGTCCATCAACCCCTTCGACAACTAGTATGTTCAGTCGCATTACCTTCTGTTGTGGAAAATATATGTTCATATGATAGACTACATTAACTTCCAATTCTACGCATAATTTTATAACACCACTATTTCACAATTCATCAAATTATTGGTTAGATTTACTTCTCCTAGTGGCTATGGAGGTCTCTCGTGTGAGAATTCCTCCTTTGAAGCAGCCAAAATGTTAAAGTAGAGTGGGAAATTTGAGGGCCTCTTCCTGTGGTGTGTAGATTGGTTGAAGTTTAATAATGGTTTCAAATATGAAACTCAGTTTTAAGCTCTCATGTCATCCTAATTTCTACGGATTATGGTTCCTCATGATGCCTAGTAAAAAAATATAGTAATATTTTGTTTCTATTCCTGTATAGCGTTGCAATAGAATCTGTATTATGAATTGTTTTATGGTGCTTTCCCCTGTGAGGGATGGGTTCAATGTACACCATTAATACTCCAATTTATACATTTTGCAAGATCTTTTATTATAAGTACTTGATTACCGGAAACGTAAATGAAAATATTATAAAAAATAATTTATATATATACATCCTTAGCACGTGTACCTGTGAAATGAAAATGAATTGTAGAATAAAAAAATTCGTTTTAGAGTAATTTTAGAACTCCTCTCATATTTTTATTTGTTTTTGGATGATCTATCCATGGATAGTATTTTTTCAATATTCAGGGTTATCCAAACACATAAAAAAATACGCACAACCCCCTCGTCTGTGAGGGTTTCAATGTCAAACATAGATTAACATATAGACCCATATTCCTTGTTTTGTAGTATACCCATCCCCTGAAGCAGTGTTACCATAAATGGGATGATGGCCATTGTTTCTTGGAGAAACCACACTAGAAACTAGATGACACGGGAATTGTTGTCTTATACACTCGTTATCATTTTTAGTGGCCAGAAATGCATTTCTTGTGAAATGGGTTGTTTCTAATAGCTGAGCATGCAAACTGTTTCTTCTTAGTTTATCGATTTCCTTTCCAAGCTTATATTAACTCCAATTCCAAATTCTTCTCCATTTTGATATTTCCTTTCCACACTTATGTTAACTCTAGTTCCAAAAATGTTAGTTGCATTTTCGAGCTATACATACAATGATGCAAGTTATTTTCCTTATTTAGTTGTGTATGCAAGTTATTTTCCTTTTTTAGTTGTGTAGTTTCTAGGGATTTTCAAGGATTGAAGTAACAAAGGAGAGAAAAATGGTCACTCATTAGATGAAGTGTAGGCACCGATTAGAGCTGACTCTCAAGATAAGTAGTTTCACGGCCCCAAAGACTTAGCTTCAATACCATCGTCGGACTTCAGTTTGTTATGGAAAAACTCCATATCTTATGTACAAACTTTAATCTCCTTTCCTTAGAGGACACGGTCTAGTAAAGCATCAAATGTGTGCTTTGTAGCTAATTTATAAACGAAATTTTTATTTTATCTATGCCAAAAAAACTTGTTCATCGCCTTTGCATCAATTCTCATATAATTAGTAGGATAGAAAAAATTAGTGATCAACCCCGTGCATAGATTTAAATACTAACATAGGAAATTATTTTACGTTCCTATGAATCAAAATTCTTTAGATTTCACTTTACCATATGAATATATGTGTCCAACTATAAAGAAAACCTTAATTGTTTAAAATTAAATAAGTTAGTTTAGGTTAGATGGATTCAACCATTTTTAAGTACACTGTTTGTGTACGTCCATAGGCAGACATCGCATACCTCAAAATTAATGTTGGAGCAGTGGACAAGATACTGAGGTGAAAGTGATGAGAATGGTAGTGGATTTGATGACCAAATTGTATAGATGTCAGTGTTTGGGAAGAGAAAATGAGTGATTGTAACCTACATACCATAAAAGATTAATATAGTTATTGAGTTAAATAAGTTAAATATTTTAAAGAATTGATTGAAAACAACAACCTTAGTGAGTTAGTTGTGATTATCAAGAATCGGTTATTGCAATGACTAATTGAGATGGCAATAGAGCTTGTCATTGGGGAGGTTTAGTAAAACTGGAAACAGAATTGGTTGTTAGGGGGTATGTATGGCTAATCAAACTTGCAACATGGAGGGTTTTAAAAGCATATTTTCCCTGCGCATGATAAGGAGGAAAACATTTCCAATCTTTCTTTTTCCTGGGACTCGAGGAGAAACCTGTATTTTCCTTTGCTAATGTGGTCGATGGAATTACACCATGAGTGATTTATTTAGGGGATATTTTATATTTGCATGACAAAGACATTAAAGGCTTAACACGAGCAAGATATTTACTAGCATGAGTGTTCCATAAAATAGCGATTCTAATCTCTTTGAAAATACACTTGCTTCATATTCGAAAATACACATGCTTCATATGGAAAGGGTTTTTGCGTTGTTTTTCGATGCCTTTGAAATATTTCTCCAAAAATGTCTCTGCAATCATTCTCCAACATCTCAATCATGCATGTTGTATCTTCATGAGGGCCATACACCTATTATAAGAGTAATCAACTGTGAGAGAAGGACGAATTGAGTTAGTAAGTCTTTGTGTTTTGCAGCATTGAAAGGTATGGTTGTCTATCCTATTTTATTTAAAATGATTTTTTTGTAATACCCAGTTCTAGTGCACAAATATAAGTTAACATCGTGATTTCTCTTGGAAATATTTTGTAGAGTTGGTAAGAATTACAAAGATATAGTTAACTTCGTGATTTCTCTTGGAAATATTTTGTAGAGTTGGTAAGCATTATTGTAGGGTTGTATGTAGAACCACATATTTTTTGAAAAATTATGTTTGATACTTTTGCATCAATGTCTAGAAAATATTGCACATTATATTTAAGGAAATAGGATCGATGCTATCTATGCCCTTTTTTCTTCAAAATGGAGATAGGTTAAATAGGGTAATTTGTGAACTATTTTAATGGAAGGGTTTCCATGAATTTGTTTGAAAATGTTACCTATGTTTTCATTTAAGGAATTTCACATTATATTTAAGGAAATAGGATCCATGCTATCGATGCCTTTTTTTCTTCAAAATGGAGATAGGTTAAAGAGGGCAATTTGTGAAGTATTTTCATGGAAGGGTTTCCATGAATTTTATGCAAATGTTACCTATGTTTTCATTTAAAGACTGCATGAGTGCATAAAGATTGGATATAATTTGTGTGCATGAATTAATGAAAAATAAATATTATTTTTATAAAATATGCATATGAATCTTGTTCATACAAGAAGAGGATTATTTTCATAAAATATGCATATAAATATTGTTCATATAAATACCTATGTTTTTATTTAAAGACTGCATGAGTGCACTAATGAAAAATAAAGATCATTTTTATAAAATATGCATATGAATCGTGTTCATGCAAGAACAATAATGCATACGGTTTTAAGATAAACTCAGTGTAGTTACCTAGGGAAGCATGAGAAACTACATGTAGAAAGGAAAATAAACTAGGTTATATTAACTTTGTTTTGAAAAAAAAAGTATGTAATTTTTTACATGAAAATAATAGTTAATGTCAGTAGAATTATAAGAAGGGAATATTTTGTGCAAACATTAAATAAGAGCTATTATGATAAGCTCTTTTGTTATAAAGATATGTTCTTTGCATGGATAGAAGAAATATTGAGCTACGTTTCTTTAGGAAAATTTATATGTTATTATTTTACGCTATCATAACTATTATGTTAGTTCTTTTGGAATAATATCATGTATATGCATGCAAAATTTGTATTAGATTTCGTTGGAAAGAATATAGATATTTTATGTGGGAAAAGATAGCATGTTGTGTTACACTACATTTCAAAAGATTCTTTGGGAAAGAAGATGAATCACATGCACAAAAGCTATAGTAATGTGTTGGTTTCCTTGGAATATATGGGTAATGTTAGTATACTATTTGAAAAAGAAAACATGTATTTGTATGTTTTACGGTAAACATGTGTTTGCATGCTCTGTTGTGTTAAGAATTGGACCTTTGGGAAGACTCTTTGGAAACTATATACATTGGCACGCATAGGAACAACATTTGTTGTGTTATCTTTCTTTACATGCACCAAAAGTAATAAATTAAGGGTTATTTATTTTTATTAACTTTATGTAATTCACATGCATGAAGATCATAACTGATGTCTCGGTTTCTTTTAAAGAAATTTTTGGCACTTTTAGCTATTTGTCTTGGAGAAAAGTGTGCTTATATGAGGGAAATATTAGTTAATGTGATTGCTTATAACTAGCACATATGCAGTGTTGTTAAAGGAAGAATGTCACTATATTTTACTTGCATGCCATGAATTTAAATGAATAGAAGGAGAAGAATCACTAGTATATATTTATGAATGGGTTTATTGTTGGGTATGTGTTATATTCTTTCCACGACTAAGCACGCGTGGGGGGGTGATAGCCCCCCCTGTCGGGGTCCGGGGCAGCGCCCCGGCGAAAATTTTTGGTCCTTAATTTCCGGCGGGTAGTCCGCGTCCATGGTTTTGTGCATGGTTTTGCACATGGTATTGGGGTATGATGGTTTTCGGCCCCTGGTATTTTTGTAGATCCGGTCAAGGGAACTACGGTTATGTTCTAATCGAGGGTTTATGGATTGGGGTTTATGTATGCTTCGGCATGTATATATATGTGTGTTGTAACACTAAAAGGAATATAATGAAAAATCAAGCTAGTCGTCCCGATTTGGGATCGAGGGGAAAATCTCTGTGTTTATCTGTTTTATGTTTTATGCTCTCGCTATTGTTTATTTTCTGTTATAAGATTCGTGTGTAGATAATTTCTGTTCAGGGTTAAAACCTACATTTGGTATCGGAGCTGTTTCGGCTTCAAGGGGACGCCTTTGCTGCTGAGGGTTTTTAGTTCGGGCCTGAGGTAGACACTGTTCAGTGGGAGATCTGCGGGATCGATTCTTGCGGTGAGAGAAGATGGCGAGCGGCAAGATAGAGACCGAGAAATTTAATGGTCAGAGTTTTGAGTTGTGGAAGCTCAAGATGGAGGATCTACTGGTGGATAAAGATCAGTGGATCGCAGTAGATCCAGGTACTAAGCCAACAGGAATGTCAGATGAAGACTGGAAGAAACTGGATCGGAAGGCTAAAAGCACAATACGGTTGTGTGTCTCAGATTCAGTATTGTTGAATGTATCTGGGGAAGCTACGGCGAAGACCTTGTGGGAAAAGCTAGGGACTTTGTACCAATCTAAGTCTCTGGTGAATAAGTTGTTCCTGCGAAAAAATATGTATAATCTGAGGATGAAGGATGGAGACTCGGTGACAGAGCATCTGAACGCCTTCAATACTGTGGTAAGTCAGCTATCATCTGTTGATATTAAAATCTCAGATGAAGATAAGTGCATCAGTTTTTTGTGCTCTCTAATAGACTCGTGGGACAGTCTGGTTATTGCAATAGGTAGCAATACAACTACCTTGAATTTTGATGACATTGTCTCAGCCTTGCTGTCGGAGGAAATGAGACGAAGAAATATGGAGGGTCATAATGGAGATGCCTTATCTGTACGAGGAAGGTCCCAGACCAGAAACAAGAATAAGGTTTCGAGTGGGAGATCCAAATCTAGAAGGAGATTTAAATCTCCTGGAAATTTTGTAAAGGTGTGCTGGAAATGCGGAAAGGAAGGGCACTACAAAAAGGACTGTAGATCTAAAGCTCCTGAGAAAGGAAAGGGATCTGATGATGCTCCTTCTGCAGAGGCAAAAACCACCTCGGATGAAGGTGGGGATGTGTATTTGGCTTCTTCTTCAAATACACATGTAGATCATGAGTCATGGTTGATTGACTCAGGTGCATCCTTTCACTTCACTCCCCATAGGGAGTGGTTCTGCGAGTATGAGAAATATGATGGTGGTGATGTCTTCCTAGGGGATGATAGGAAGGCCAAAATCATTGGACGTGGAAAGGTCAAGCTGAAGCTGCAAGGTGGAAGGATTAGAACACTTCCTGGTGTTCTGCATATTCCTGCATTGGCTGGAAATCTGATTTCTGTAAGCAAGATGGATGATGCAGGTGTAAAAACAGTGTTCGAGAAAGATGCCTGCAAGATGGTTCGGGGAGCACTGGTATTAATGTGGGGAGTTCGGACTGGAACTCTGTACAAGCTACAAGGTAGCACTGTTATTGATGGGTGTAACAGTTCTGTGGTTCCTGAAAGTGGGACGGAAAGTCTAGCTGTCTCTGGAAAAAAGACCATGCTATGGCATCAAAGGCTTGGACATATTGGAGAGAAGGGCCTTCGGATACTCCATAGAGATGGTATGGTAGAAGGTATGTCTAATTGTTCTCTGGATTTCGATTTCTGTGAAAATTGTGTATATGGGAAGCAGAATCGGGTGAGTTTTCCTTCTGGTGCTAAGAGGGCAAACAAGATATTAGAACTTGTGCACAGTGATGTGTTTGGGCTTGTGTCAGTTCCATCACTGGGAAAGTCTGTGTACTATGTTTCATTCATAGATGACTTCTCAAGGAATACATGGATATATTTCTTGAGGAAGAAATCCGAAGTCTTTGACAAATTTAAAGAATTTAAGGCTCTGGTGGAAAACCAGACAGAGAAGAAGATAAAGGCGTTGAGGACAGATAATGGTGGGGAGTTCTGTAAGAAGGAATTTGAAGAGTTCTGTAAGAAGTGTGGTATAGCACGGCAGAAGACTACTCCATACACACCTCAGCAAAATGGAGTTGCAGAAAGAATGAACAGAACACTGATGGAAAAGGCAAGAAGCATGCTCAGTGGTACTGGGTTAGGACAAGAATTCTGGGCAGAGGTAGTGGAGACTGCATGCTATCTGGTTAAGAGATCACCTTCATCAGTGTTGGAGGATAAGACTCCACATGAGGTATGGAATGGTAAGAAACCCTCTCTTTCACATCTAATGGTATTTGGATGTGATGCATATGTACATGTTCCAAAGGATAAAAGGACCAAGTTGGATAATAAATCTGAAAGGTGCATCTTTATTGGGTATAAGGATGGTTTAAAGGGTTACAAGCTTTGGAACCCAGAAACAAGGAAGGTTGTGTACAGCCGAGATGTGGTGTTTAGAGAAGTGAAAGATATTGTTAAACATGAAGTCCTACCAAAGAAACCTGAGAAGATAGAGTTTGAGCTAAAGGAGGATGAATCGGACTCTACAATAGAAGAAGATTCAGAAGAGGAAGAGACACAAACTCCAGCTTTGAGAAGATCAGTTCCAGAAAGAAGGCAACCAGAAAGGTATGGTCCATTTGCTTTCTGTTCAGGTTTTGCCTTAACTATAACTGATGATGATCCCAGAACTGTCAGGGAGGCAGTAGATTCATAGGATGGAAAACTCTGGAAGGAGGCCATGGTTGATGAAATGGCATCCTTGCACAAAAATGATGCATGGGATTTGGTGGAGTTGCCGGCTGGAAGGAAGCCCATTGGGAGAAAATGGGTGTTTAAGAAGAAGATGAATGTAGAAGGCAAGGTGGAGAAATACAAAGCTCGGTTGGTAGCGAAAGGTTATTCCCGGGTGCCGGGAATTGATTTTGGTGATATTTTTTCTCCTGTTGCCAAGGTTACTTCTATTAGATTACTTTTATCTGTTGCTGCTGCATTTGATTTTGAGATAGAACAGATGGATGTGAAGACATCTTTTCTTCACGGGGATCTAGAAGAGGAGATCTACATGAAGCAACCTGAAGGCTTTATGGTGAAGGGTAAGAAAGAACTGGTATGCGGGTTGAAGAAGTCTCTGTATGGGTTAAAACAGTCACCAAGGATGTGGTATCAGAAATTTGATACCTATATACAGGGACTTGGCTTCACCAGAAGCAAGGAAGATCATTGTGTTTATTTTAAATTAATTGGTGATTGTGTTATATATCTGGTCTTGTATGTGGATGATATGTTGTTGATTGGAAATGACAAAGAAATTATCCAAGATTTGAAGACCCAACTGTTCTCCAAATTCGACATGAAGGATCTGGGTGCTGCAAACTATATTTTGGGCATGGAAATTAAAAGAGATCGGGCAAAGAGGAAGCTCTGGTTAAACCAGAGGAAGTATGTCGAGACTATATTGCAGAGGTTCAATATGCAGGATAGTAAACCAGTGAATGTTCCTATTCCTGTAGGTGTAAATTTGTCTGCTGAACAGTGTCCCAAGACACAAGAAGAAGAGGAGTATATGTCTCGTGTTCCATATGCAAGTGCAGTGGGTAGCCTGATGTATGCAATGGTCTGTACTAGACCATACATTGCACATGCAGTGGGAGTATTGAGCAGGTTTATGTCAAACCCAGGGAAGGAGCATTGGACGGTAGTGAAGCGGGTTTTCAGATATTTACGTGGCACTAGTGATTATGGCTTGTGCTACCAGGGAAGACCAGGATTGGAAAGAATGTTGGACATTCGTGGTTTTATTGATGCAGACTGGGCTGGAGATCTGGACCAAAGAAGATCTACAAGTGGGTATGTGTTTAGCCTATTTGGAGGCGCAGTCAGTTGGATGAGTAAAAGACAGTCTGTAGTGGCTCTTTCAACTACAGAGGCAGAATACATAGCGGCCACTCATGCAAGCAAGGAAGCAGTTTGGTTGCAAAGATTGTGTTCAAGTATGGGGTTGGTGCAGCAAGCTATAAGGATAGACTGTGATAGCCAAAGTGCGATTTTCTTGGCTAAGAACCCTGCTTATCATTCAAAGACAAAGCACATTGATGTTCAATATCACTTTGTTAGAGATATGGTTGAGGCTAAAAGGGTGTTGCTGGTAAAGGTGGACACTTTGAAGAATGTTGCAAATGCATTGACAAAGTCCGCGTCCATGGTTTTGTGCATGGTTTTGCACATGGTATTGGGGTACGATGGTTTTCGGCCCCTGGTATTTTTGTAGATCCGGTCAAGGGAACTACGGTTATGTTCTAATCCAGGGTTTATGGATTGGGGTTTATGTATGATTCGACATGTATATATATGTGTTGTAACACTAAAGGGAATATAATGAAAAATCAAGCTGGTCGTCCCGATTTGGGATCCAGGGGAAAATCTCTGTGTTTATCTGTTTTATGTTTTATGCTCTCGCTATTGTTTATTTTATGTTATAAGATTCGTGTGTAGATAATTTCTGTTCAGGGTTAAAACCTACATTGATTTATACGTTATGAATCTTGACATCAATGTATATTGAAGACAACATTAGCAGGAAATGATGGTGACTTTTACAGAGGATATATTATGCTTAACATAGTGGCAGGTAAATAATTAATGGTTTATGCTTAACATGGAGGCAGGTAAATAATTAATGGTTCATGCAGATGAGTTTGAGCTGCAGGATGGTCCATTGTAGGTACAACTGTGCCACCAAGATATGAATATTGAAGATTAGTGGGTAAATTTTATCATAATAATTGTAAGGCTTTAAGTTATATATTTTTATTTAAATGATATTTACTTGTAATATTAATAGCAATGGTTAAGGGATGGTCTCCCTTATAAGCCATTGAGTGAGGGGTGAACACCCTCACGAGCGTTTAATAATAAAATCAAATAATTTCCGGTTTTCACCCAATGGGGTTTCTAGGGTATATCAGTGTTCAATAATGTGATTGAGTATTGTGTCAGATTGATGATGTTGATTCCTTGGTTGTTGTGATGTTCATTATGTCAAGTATGTGATTAATTAATCTGGTTAAAGGAGTCACGAAATGGATGTAAGGTGACATCATACAGTTTATGTTAATAGACCACAAGAATGTTGTTAATAGTTATGCAACTTACTATTCCTCTACTAAAGTTACCCTATGAACTGATGAACATTATCTCTAATGATTAGTGAGGAATATTGAATAGTGATTTGGATAGTTACCCGTGGGTAATTTGTGTAAACATTTCTAACTCTTTGCATTTTCATGTGAGGATATCGAGGTATGTTACAGTGATTGTGTATTATGAGTGACCGAGCCAATCAATAGTAATACATTGAGTTAGTGTCCCTTGGATTCTTATCTATGAGGTGTCATCATCATAAGTTTCCCTCCCTTCCATAGTGTTGTAGGTTGGCCATTAAATTCACAGAACCTTCATCTCCCTGCAAAGACCATGAACTCGAATGTGATATTTAAAAGTAGATTGTCGATTTGAGTTTTAATGGAAAAAAATCTATTGCATAGATAGAGATGCTTTGAAATATTGACTAGTCTCACCGCTACCTTGTTTTGACATTCTCGCTCTTGACTATTCAAAATTTTATCATGACTTCACTTTTGGCCTATGTTACCTTATGATACATGTTAGATTCCTTAAGTTGGAAGTTTTCACAACATTCAAAAAATAAATTCATTCAAAATTCATTATTTTTCACTTTCTAGACAAATAGATGTCGCCATTAGAAAAAGTCCTCCAGTTCATATGAAAATCAAATGAAACGCTTGTACTTAATAAATTATTGTGTGTTGTCGATTACACGTTTCAAAAGTACAAGATAAAGTAATTGTTGAAAGTAAGACTTTCGGGACATTATTTACACTAGGGAACAATATTTCATGTGAATATTAGGATTTCCTATCTTCTAATAAATCAAATATACCAAGCTTAAAATAATATAATCAAGTAAAATTCATGCCAATTTTAGGATTTCCAACCTTCGATGAAATCCAATATCCAAAGCCTTATGAAAGAAAGGAGAGCTTATAATTACTCAAAGAGCCAGTTATGTGCCACAAGGTGACAAATTACTCTCTCACCGCCAACTACATTCTCCAATCACCTCTTTATTTGACATATTGAAGTCTGGAACATGATCATGTCTATGTAACTGAAGTCTTAAATACATATAATTTTTTTGGGTTTTTCTACTCCATATCATCTTCCTTTGTGTTGTTTGAATCATGAGCCTCTCGGTTAATTAAGTGTTTTTTCAAGAGAGACTTTGTTAATTAATTTGATGACTGTTAATTACGTTAACAAAATATGTATGTTATTTATGCAAAAAATCGAGTTTCACTGGTTGTAAATAAATACATGGACGAAAGGAATGTGGTACATATAGGTGTCTCTACAAATAAGTTATGGAAAATAAAATATGACACGATAAAATAGACGAAGTATATCTAAAATATTTAAAGAGGTCCAAATGTATTTTAACTCGTAAAGTAACATTCAATCAGGACAATGTTTTGATTACAATTTATATTTCAAATATGGAAGTGGGATAGTGAAACCATCAATCTGGCTAGGGATTGGAATGAATAGTCACACTTCAAGTTACAAATATGAATATGAATTCCATCAACTTTTGGATATGCCATTGTTGTTCTTTTAGATAAATTTCGAAGCCAATGGAAACAAGCATTTTCCTTGATTTATTTTTTTGAAAGACACATACCCATTTTTGTTACAGTCTGGTTTTTGGATAATTGGACCATTGAAAGCATCTTGTCCCCATATTTCTTAGTATTTCACATACCACATATCACTTTTCATTAAATTAAATCACATTTTTAGAAAAAACCATTAATTCACACAGGTTTCTATTAAGGAATTCATGTAAGGAAAAGGAAAATTGACCAACGACGATTTTCTACTGCACATTTTCTACTGACCTGAAACATACCTAATAAGAGATTTGTTGGAAAAATAAGTTGAAATAAAAATTAGAATTAGCTTTAGAAAAGGTGCATAAAAAACATGTGTTGAATTTGGTTGATTTATTTCAAGGCAATAGAAAATGGCCTTAGCCTTGTCATATCATAATTTCTTCCATGAATAATGTATGAAACAAATGAAATTGATTCTCAAAAAGAAACATTTATTTCAAATTTACAAACTGTGGGAAAAGGACTTAACATGATACACAAAAATAAAACATGCAGAGAAAATGCCTCTCATTGTTTGATTCTCCACATGATTTAATTGTAGCAAATTTGGGAGGTGTTTGAAAAATAAAGCAAACAAAATTTTCCCTCCACCCAGTGAAATTTTGTTTTTGACAATTAAGAATGGAAATTAAACATACAACATTGGATAACTACTATATTGAAATTTGCAACTACAACTGCGAAAATGAGTGCATATCAACCTATCTATTTGTTGGAAAATGTAATCCCTACTTCTCTTAGTTGTGATTCTTTCTATCTAGAGGAGTTAACACTATTTTTGTATTTCTTTACCTCATAGGGGGATTTAATCAAGGTTATGATTCTCTTAATGGAAGTGAATTTGAATCCCTCATAATAGATGCATTGTTTTTAGTATCTTAGAATTTACCTTCTAGTTCAAGATATTTTTTAGTGTACTTAGGAGGTTAATATAGGGTATTAAGGGAGGTATCCAAAGGTAATAATAGTAAAGGCTTAGAAATTTCTATAAAGGTCATCATTATAAAATAAGTCTTATTTTATAGTAAATATTTTAAAGAAGGAACCTTGTAGTAATACTAAGGCTTCTTAAAATATTTGTAATCACGTTATCACATAGATCTTATTTATTATGATACATTTATAGCAATACTTAAGCATCTGTTATTAGTTAGTGACACATAATGACATATAATTCAGTGACACATAATGTCCTAAAGTCCTCAATGAACTTGAAACCTTTAAGCTTGCAAATTTTCGACTAACAATTTGAATTACTTACACCATTAACTCCTAGCCACAATAATTAAACCTGAAAAGATTACAGTAATGAAATTTAAGGGTTTTGAATTTAATTCTACACTACAAATAGTATTTCCCCTCATGAGTATATTTATGATTTCTCTAGGAGTATAGTCCCTCATTTAGTACATCAAACTATGCATGTGAATAAATTTATCTCTTTAATTTTTTGGTTAATTATACTTTTTTATTTATCATTTT